>JAKCPI010031579.1:0-136147 GCA_023213315.1 Euborellia annulipes
CTAGTCCAGTGATGACGAACCATTGGCACTCGACACAATATTTTGGGCACATCATTGATCAAAACAGTTTGCATTTTAGTTCAAAATAACAAAATTCGCTTTGAAGTATTAAGAAGAGATTATTTGATGGCACGTCAATCAGGGCCGGTTCTAGGATGAAGATATTGGGTAGGCAACTTTCCGGGGTGTCAACATTTTTAATTAAAGTTATTGTTTTGTGAAATAAAAACGACAAAGTTGCGTTGACATATCAAATCACATTCAACTACAACAGTGGATATAAATTAAATAACTATTAAAATTGAACTCTGTAGGAGCTTATGCCAAAATCGACATTATTATTGAGTAGGCCTACCCTGCCTACCCGCTAAAGCCGCCCCTGACGTCAATCCCCTCATTAAATATTTCTCTAGAAAAAATGATACGTTGATTCATAAAGGTTCGCCACCTCTGTTCTAGTCTAATAAAGTCATTGCTATTAAAGGCAAAATAAATTTTTATCTTTTCTTTTTTTTAGGCTTTTTTTTTCAATTTTCCTTTCCTCTAGTTAGATTTGTTACTGACGGCAAAACTTTAAAGTTTTTCCCATTTTAAATTAATTTATAAATTTTATTAAGTAGAGCAACTTCTATTTAGAATTAATAAAATTATTATTTTAATCAAATTCCAAATTTAACTCGAGATTACTCCGCTAGGTAGCACCACCTACTAGTGCATTCATTAACAGATCTCCAGCTTGTTCAGGACAAATGATGCATTATTTTGGGTACAGCTCCAACCCCACTTTAAAAAAATTTGAATATAAATTATTAATTATAATTAATTAAAATAGTAAGCCATTTGATTTATAATCGATTTTTTCAGCATCTCACTTTAAAAAATCTTGAGTGACTGATCGCGCAGAACTCAACTTTCTCTTATCTTCGGCAATCGAAAGTTGTGTTCTGTGCTTGTCACACCAGATTTTTTGTGTCGACACATATTTAGTTTCCGACAGTATGGTTCATTCGATTTTCAAGAAGTAAAATTTAAAATATTTATATTTTGTTACCATGGCAACCATTACTCTTTTCTATGGAGTACAAGGGTAAAGTGGTCGTCAAAAGATTTCAATGGCAAAATAAGAATATACAATTTAAAGAGCATCGAAAAAATAATTGATTTTTGAATTTTAATCAAAATCGTTGGAGCGAATTTTGAGAAAATCGAAAAAAACTGAAAAAGTGCATTAGTAAAGTACTAGTACTCTTTGGTCGATTTTGTTCAAAAGCTTCGTGTCACGTCCCATGGGGGGTGCCTAACTTGAATATAAAATTTCAACTTCCTAGCTCTTTTCGTTCTTGAGATATTTTGTTAATAGACACACAAACACACACACACACACACAGATCATGTCGCGAAAACCACTTTTTTGGATTCAGGGGAGCTCAAAACGTTAAAATCTCGACATCGAATTTTTGATATGAATCCAATACTTTTTCTCTCTATATATTAACGTATATAGAGGTAAGAGAAAGTAAAACTTCTCTGAGTTGGTCCTGAATTCCGAAAACAGAAAGAGGAATTCGAAATTGCGGAAAAACATGGATAAAATGCTAAATCCAAACCCTAATTATCACTATTGGCAAAGTTTCGACATTTGTTGGAGATAGAAAAATTCTTAAAAGTATTTTTGACATCTGAGACAATATGGTCTTTTAAAAAATTTAAATTTATTTACCATATAAGTTAACTCAACTTTCCCAATTGGTGCTTTATGATACATTTTGGTTTGCATAGCATTGGATCGATTTTAAAACGAAACTTTAATAAATTTGGTTGAGCAAAAAAAAAATTTTAATTTTTAATTCCTATTTGATTATTGTCTATTAATTGGGTGAATAATATCGGTTAATCGAATGATCGCTAATACATTTTATAGGGTATTGATGACAAAGACTTTGAATAAATGGGGTGGCCCACACTTACACCCTTTTTCTAGCAATAAAAGAACCACCCGGTCGATCCAGACCCAGAAGCAAAGCCTGCACCCCTGGTTTAAACATCCAGAAATAAAACTTTGAACAAATATTTAAATAGGCAGAATATTTTTAAGACTTATGAATTTATTTGTCAAGGCAGATGCAAAGAAAAATGGCCAATTTGGTTGAATAATTAATAATTTATGAAAATAGAGAGAGAGAGAGAGAGCGAGAAAAAATAAAATTGACTGCCAGCATATCTTAATTTCCCTAAAATATGAATTGCAAAACGGGAATCGTTTTAATTGATCGATGTAAACTAGGTTAATATGACAACCACCGGTGTTGGCAATCGTCTATCAGATAAAGTTTCTTTCTAGCAGACGTCTAGTTCGCAGGTGGGCCTGACGAATACAAGGAAATGCTTAGCACATTTTGTATCTCCCCCCCCCACTTTAATTATAAGAATTCTCCGGCTACCGTTTTATGTCTCTAAAATAAATTTGCTATTCAAATTTGAGATAAGTTTATATTTAAAAAAATAGTATAAATAGCAATTATTTTATTAATAGAAAAATTAACATTTTAAACAATATTGTCATTTTTTGGCCATTTCTTATTTAGCAATGTGTGAGTATATTTATTTGGTGCCAGGGCCAAACGTCCCATGACCTCCGGGAATCGAACCAAGGATCTCCAACCTTACCCCGCCGTAAGGGTACGCACCGATGCCTCTGAAAGGCTGGAGATTCTAGGTTCGATTCCCGGGGGATACAGACGAATCTCATTAGATATTTATAACAAGATGTCTAAAGATGTAAAATTTCATATCTTATTAGAAAATAACAATAGTTTAAAAAATTTGGACTTATCAAAGCAGTAGTAGTTCTTGAAAAGTGAGAAGGGGTAAAGCTACTTTTCAGACAACAATTCCGACGCCTAAGCATTTTGGTTGCCTAAGCTCAAGGCTCCATTCTCGAGCACATTAGGCTTTGTGGCGCCGGGGACCCTGTGCTTCAAAATTAGTTATTTTTATATTTACTTTATGTTTAAGATAAGTAATATTTATTATTTTTTCCTTTCTCTTGCCTATATATGTATATACTGTATAAAGAGAGAAAGTATTGGATTAGGCTATGTCAAAAATTCGATGTTGTATGTCCCAAACAGCACAAAATATTGCAGCAATGTTGCAGAAACATTGTGAATCTTGGCAACATTGCAGCGGCAATATTCCAAACTAGCAATATTGCTGTTTGAGCTGCAATATTGCATCAATGTTGCCGCAATATTGTCAACATTGAGCAAGATTGCAATATTCCGTGCTGTGTGGGGTAAGTTCAACAAAGTGGTTTTGGCAACACTGTCTGTCTGGGTGGATGCGTGTGCGCGTTCAATTTTAAGCATGAAGAAATTGAGGTACGATGCTGAAATTTTATATACAAGCTAGACACCCCCCTGGAGTTTGGAAATTAGCTTTTAAACAAAATCGGCCAAAAAGTACTAGTACTCTACTGATGTACTTTTTTAGTTTTACTTTCTCATGTTAATATATAGAGAAAGTATTGGATTCATGTCAAATTTCCTCTGTTTATAGATTTTATATCTTGATTTCTAATATATCGGCGAAAAGTGATCAGTCATACCATATTTTTTGTATTAGAGTTTAAATTTTAGGATTTAAATACATATATTAATTACAATTAGGACTTTTGCTGGATCATATATGGGGACTAATGTCAGCACGAGCGTCAAAAAAAAAAAAAACGTTCGCTCGTGCTGACATTAATCCCCCGCTTCTCTGAATTTCTAAGGAAATATTTTTAACATATTGTTTGACACGGGCCCTCCGAAAAATCATTTGTTTTGTTCTGATGATGACCAGGCGTGATGCCGGTCGAAATATTTACAAATTAAATTAATGTGAGAGGCGTCCACTAGCTGCTGGTTTTATTCTCCGGTTCCTTCTATATACATATATTAATATTACAAATTTTCACTTTTTTACACTAATTATATAAATTTAAATAATAACAGAAAATACTAATATTTTACTTTTTTTAGGGAAATATATTGTTTTTTTAAAAAAAGTAATAATTTAAATAAATTAAAAGTCAGAAAAATTTCAAAAAAAGTAAAAATAAAATTAGAGAATGTTTAACGTTTATTGGACTGATGGTGTTATTGGGCTGGGAGATTGGGTGTCTGGGAGTGGGGGGTAGTAGGCATATGTATGTTTCAGACAAAAGACACGTGTATGTGCTAAACACACGGCGAATAAACAGCAACGGCGATGTGCGCCCACATGCTCAATATGGTCCGTTATACATGGAAAGAGGAAGGGCTAGGGTAAGAGCCATGTGGTTTAGCGATAGGGCGCAGGGCAGGGTGTCCGGGGACACCCCTCGCGAGGCCGATGACGGCTGCAACCCCGAGGACAGCTGCCCTCGCACCTGTACACGCTCGCTGCGAAATTGCCCGCTCATTAGAATTTTCCAAATTTTCATCCACCTTTTAGAATTTATTATTAATTTATTTTTTTTCCTGTCTTAATAGACTATCGTTTATCGGAATTCGAAATTTTTATTATACTTATTTTTTAATACGCTTTTAGATAAACCATCAAACGAGATAATAACATATATTAATTGGGAATTTAAAGCTTTTTCTTCAGGGGCGGTCTTAACAACTCGTGAATAATATGAGATGTATAAACAAGATGGATTTTGAGATGAGCCCTGAATAAAATAGTGGTTTTGGGAATAAGTTCTGTGTGTATCATCGAAAAAATATTTGACAGAAATAAAAATGAGAGAATAAAATATGTTTTATTGATAGCTCTGATTAAATTTGTATTTACTAAACTATTCAAATAAAAAATAGATCAAACGAAATTTCACTCTCGCGCCCAATCAATAACCTCGGAACAAAATACATAAAATATACATCTCACATCACTGAAAATAAAAACTAAAACCAAATTCGAATATATATAGAGAGAAAGTATTGGATTGGTGTAAAAAATTCGATATCGAGATTTTGATGGATACACGTTTTGAGGACCCCTGAATTCAAAAAAGTGGTTTTCGCGACATGGTCTGTCTGTGTGTCCATGAACAAAATATCTCAAGAACAAAAAGAGCTAGGAGGTTGAAATTTTTTTTATTTTAAGCTTTTGAATAAAATCGGCCAAAGAGTACTAGTACTTTACTGATGTACTTTTTCAGTTTTTATCTATTTTCTCAAAATTCGCGCTAACGATTTTGATTAAAATTCATAAATTAATTATTTTTTAGTTGTTCTTTAAAATGTATATTTTCATTTTGCAATAAGAGGATAAAGGAGCAAGCAGCCAGGTAGTTAGTCTCCACGAAATGAAACTCTCTGTTGAGGAAACAGTTTCGGTTTTAATGAAATATAACCATCATCAGTCCATTTATCGAAAGTGTGAGCTCAAATGACAAAGCATTGAGTCATATTGCGGAGTTGTCAGTAGATGTGTATTATACATAAATTATTTGTATAAAATACAAGGCAATGCAATCAGCTATACGAAGCGCCAAGTTTGTATAAGCTGATTGCATTGCTTGTTATAATATAATTGTATGTATGTACATCTACTGACAACTCCGTATGACTCAATGCTTTGTCATTTGAGCTCACACTCTCGCTGATGGTTTGGTTCATTCAAACCGAAACTGTTTCCTCAACAGAGAAGTTTCATTTCGTGGACTACCTGGCGCTTCCTCTATCCTCTTATTGTTAAATATAACAGCCACTTCATCTCTTCAATATTTTCATTTTGTTCTCAAAATTGTTTGAAGCACACTTCACTCTTGTTCTTCATAGGAAAGATTGCTTATAAATTTTACCTCTTGAATTTTAATATTACTTACGAATACTAAATTTATCTCGACACAAAAAAATCTGGTGTGACAAGCACAGAACACAACTTTCGATTAGCGAAGGTAAGAGAAAGTTGTGTGCTGTGCGACCAGTCACACCAGATTTTTTCATAATAAGTCTTCCTTTCGAATTTTTAAAATTTTTAGAGGCTCTTTGTTGTTGTTTTTTAACGCCACTCTTGTGCAGTAAGATAATGATGTTGAGACTTGGTAGAAATATTCAGATATTGATAGCATTTAATTTTTTAGAAACTTGCTTGGATTTTATGGTTAACGGAATAGAATAAATTCAAAACATTTTTTTAAATGAAAAGATCATAAGTCCATGCCCTAATAGAAGTCCGCAAACTCTGATCCGTGGACAAAATTTGGCATGTTGGTTATTTGAAAAATAATACTTATGTATACATACACCCAAATATAATTCATACTAATTTTTTTATTACAAAAATAATTTATTGCCCCTCGGGAGAATAAAATAAAATTAACAAAAAATCATAGCTGATTGATAATTATCATTCTGTGTCAGACCCAAAAGAAAAAGACTCTTTCATGCAGAAGGGCAATGGAAAAAATTAGTAATTTCAAAATTAAAAAAAAAATTTATTACAATAGTTAAAGTACTACTTTCGTTTGAAGTATTTACTCTAAAGAAGATGTATAATTTTTTTGTAGAAGTATATATTTCATAGTTATCTTTTCACACTCTTATTATTCGGAGCCACCTACCCCGAGTTTTAGATGAGCGTGTTGTTCTGATCTTGGAAGCTGTACTTCTTTTCTTCTTTATTCTCACACACGCATAATTCCAAAAAAAATAATTTTTGACTCAGGAAAGTCTAGAAGTATCATAGAGTATCATCAAAATCTCTAGATCAAATTTTTTGACTCTTACAATATTTTGTTCAAAACTTCGCAGAGGAAGTAAAAAGTTAAATAAAATTCTCTTTTGGTCACCTTGCTCATCTTAACTCAATATTCATTTATTCAGCAGTGTATATAAAATTGTTTAATATCTTGATCTAGGTCAGTTGTGTCCGTCAAGGCTGAGAGCTGCAGGTGCTTTTGTTACCCCTTTCTTCCCTGCTGCCCTCATCACAAAGCACACACATCCAAGTTACTTAATGATAATCTTCAGAAGCCCTTGGTTACTAATACGGACCTTTCACCTGTTTGTCCTTTCGGTAGCAGACCGCCCCTTGGGCGGAAACTTGCGTATTTATTTATTAGCATTTCCTTAAAAAAAATTAAACAAAAAAAAAAACATGCGCAAATGCTATTAATTTATTTTTTTTATTTTTTTTTTTAAACACACACTTTTTTCCCATTCACACTCACATTCGAACAGACATACACGCAGTCTCGGTAACTTAGGCCATAATACACGTAAGACTTTATACCGTTAATTATTAATATATATATTGGGGTCCAGGCGTTCTTATTTAAGCCATTTGGTATCCAAATGGCTCCCTGGGATCCGAACCCTCGATCCTTGGTATTCAAGGCGCGGTACCAACTTTTTTTTTTTTTTTTTTTTTCTTGGAATGGGTGCATAAGGTCCGAAGACCTATAATGACCAATAGTCACATGCAGCCAGGAAGAAAATAAAAACAAAAGGAGAAGCATAAAGGGGAAACTCAACTGCGGGAACTGAGAAGATGCCTGTTGAGGTTAGACTTGAAAGTCTGAAGATTGTAGGTTTTGGGGAAGATAGACGCAGGGAGCTTGTTCCAATCACGGGAGGTCATGGGGACAAAGGAAGAATGAAATTGTTTTGTTCTGTTAGTCGTGATCTGAACAGCATAGGGATGCTGGGAAGATGCCTCTCTTGTGTTCCGTGAATATGTTGCATTGGGTGGGATCACTAGCGGTCCCAGGGGGGGCCCAGAGGGGCCCGCCCCCCCCCCCCCCCCTTTGGACAGACAAAAATTCAAAAGTTTTATTTAATATTTTAAAACTAAACAAAAAAAATTATAAATTTTTCACGTCTCAGGGTATCTAAAAACGCAAATTTCAATGCCTCATTCTCAAAAATTTTTCCATACCCCCTCAAAAAATTTTAAATTCGTCAAAAATCGATTTTTTTTTCTCGTTATGGGGTCATTCCACGTCAGTTCAACCAGGCCATTTCACCCATAATCTCATATGGTATTTTTTTTTTTTAATAAGATAAAACCTCCAAATTTGTTTTTTTTTCTCTTTTTTTTTTTTGTTTTGGGTTTTTATTTTTTTTTTTTTTCTTCTTCCCTTTTTTAATTTAAAAAATGTGACATGGAAGAGAAAATAATTTTCTTTTTTACCCATCTATAAATTTATTTTTCTTTATATTATATATATATAGAAAGGAAGGGATGGTAAAAATGGTTGGGAAATGGGGTGGTTGGGGGGGGGGGGGGGGGGGGGGGGGGGGGGGGGGGGGGGGGTGTGTTTTTTTTTTTTAGAGAGGTGGGGGGAGGTTTATTTTTTTTGAAAAAAAATTTAAAAAAAATTTTTTTTTTTAATCTTTTTTTAAAAAATAAAATATTTTTTATCTTTAATTTTCATTTTATTTTTGAAGAAAAGAGGAAGAAAAAAACTATACAAAAAAAAAATCTAAAAAAAAAAAGTTTAAAAAAAAAAAAAAAAAAAAAAAAAAAAAAAATTTAAAAAAAAAAAAAAAAAAAAAAAAAATAAATTTTAAAAAAAAAAAAAAAAATATTTTAAAAAAAAAAATAAAAAAAAAAAAAAAAAAAAAATAAAAATGCGATGTACTTTTTCAGTATTTTTCAATTTTCTCAAAATTTGCTGCAACGATTTTTATTAAAATTCAAAAATCCATTATTTTTTTATATGCTTTTTAAAATGTATATTTTCATTTTTGCCCTTGAAACCTTTTTAACATGTAAAACTATATATTGAAACTTGCAATGGACTTTAGAAATAGAGGGAACAAAATACACAAAATTTTTATTTTACTAAATTAAAGCCCATTTCATGTAGATTATTTAGAAAAAAAAATTTTCTTGAATATCTCATTCCCTTTTGGAGATATTGGCTTTAGCGCTAAACCATGTTTGCGTTTTCATAACTAAAAAAAAAATCAACAATATGAATTTTTTTTTATATTTTAGGATTAACTTAGATTCGTGATATATTTTTTTTCTAATTCCTTATTGTTTAAAGAACTTACCAAAAAAATTTCATCAAGATTGGGTGTCAAATAAGCGAATGAGAAATTATTTTCTCTTCCATGTCACATTTTGTTTGGCATTATTCAAGTCGCGTAAGGTGAAAAAATCAAAACTTTAAAGTGCCATAACTCGAAAACTAAGTGAGATAAAAAATCGAAATTTGGTGCTGTTACTTATCTTTATATATAGAACAAACATACCAAGTTTCATAAAAATCTGAGATTATGGGTGAAAATTTTTTATTTTTTTGGTTGATTTGACGTGGAATGACCCTATGGTAAAATTTTAGACGAAAAAAAATACGTTTCTCAAATTTTCAACCCTTAAAAATTTTTTTTGAGCTCATCTTTGGAGAGGTCTCTTAAAACATGAGAAACTAAAATATTGTCATATAGTAGGGGATCCGAAGAGAGGTCGATTTGCACCCAGCTGTTTATTGGATGAAACGTATTTTACGTGAAATTTAATATGTTAAATAATATATCTTGAATAGGTTGCCTGAAAAATTCCTGTGCAAACTATAATTAATTACAAATTTAAAAACTAATTTTTTTTTTCAAAATTGCACAATAAAGATAATTTTATCACGAATCCAATGATGTACGGTTGCCTGCGGAAAACCTGTGCCGAATCCCGGTTGCTTCGGTTACTTTACAGATGCACTTTTTCGGTTTTTTTTTAGATTTTCTCAAAATTCCCTCTTACAATTTTGATTAAAATTCAAAAAACAATTATTTTTTAGACTCTCTTTAAAATAAATGTATATTCTCATTATCGGGTTGAAAACTTTTGAAGAACACTTTAATTTACTCTTGTACTTCATAGGAAAGATAGGAGAAATGGTTACCATGGTACACAAGTTTCGATTACCTAAAAAGAATCGAAAATTATGTCCTGTGCTTCTCACACCAGATTTGTTTCTGTCGACATATTTTTAATTTCTGACAGTTCGGTACATTCGAATTCAAAATTTATAAGTATAGGAAAATATTTATATTTTGTTACCATGCCAACCATTTCTTCTCTTTCCTATGAAGTACAAGAGTAAAATGGTCTTCAAAAGATTTCAACCAGAAAATGAGAATATACATTTTAAAGAGAGTCTAAAAAATAATTGTTTTTTGAATTTTAATCAAAATCGTAAGAGGAAATTTTGAGAAAATCTAAAAAAAACCGAAAAAGTGCATCTGTAAAGTAACCGCAGCAACCGGGATTCAGCACAGGTTTTCCGCAGGCAACCGTACATCATTGGATTCGTGATAAAATTATCTTTATTGTGCAATTTTGAAAAAAAAAAATTAGTTTTTAAATATTCTATTCACGATATATTATTTAACATTAGATTTCATGTAAAATACGTGCAAATCGACCTCTCTTCGGATTTAGACTAACACGAGGTCGAAAAAAAAATTAGTCGGATTTTTGCGCCACCCTATTCTTTACCTTCCCTACATCATAAATTTTGGGCCATTGGCTACCAAACCAGGTGAAATAAATATATAAAATAGGTCTAAATGGCCTTCGCTGCCAAAAAAAAGAGCTTAAATGAATAAAAAAAAAAAAAAAAAAAAAAAAAAAAAAAATTTGGGCCCCCCTTGACAAAATCCTGGGACCGCCACTGGGTGGGATAATTGATTTTAATTCGGCAGAGCATTGACCATGGTAATACCTGTAGAAGAGAGATAGTGAGAGATAGACTACGCCAAGTCCGAGGGCCCTATTATTTTAATTAAATTGTTCTTAATTTTATAAGCCATTTGCATACTAAATGAATAAGAATGATAAGAATGCCTGGACCCCAATATATATATATATAATATATATTCATAATAACGGTTATCGTAAAGTCTTATATGGCCTAGTTGCCGAAAAGACTATGTGTATGTGTGTGTGAATGGGAAAAAGTGTTGAGTGTTAAAAAAAAAAAAAAAAATCAAACAATGAATTAGAGCTCCGCTCCATGGAGAAATATAAAAATTTTCGAGCCGGCGTGAACGTATTAAACTTCAACCAGGGCCATTCCTGGCTAAGTTGTCACCTCTGTGCCTGGTTATTTTTGGCGCCCCTCATCCAACCACTCGTGGTTCCTCTAGAAATTATGTAATAAAAAATCTGGTGTCATTGTTGCACAGCACCCAATTTTCTCTTATCTTCGGTAATTGAAAGTTGTGTTTTGTGCTTGCATTACCAGATTCATATAATAAGATCATATAAATTTTGTAAGAAACGATTCAATTTTTAAGGGGGTACAGCGTCCTTTTTGGAATGCCTGAGCTTATAACAATATACAACATTTTTATTTTTTATCGGGCTGCTTTATAATTTCATCTTTTTATAATTATGTTTGAAGTATTTTGCTGTTGTTTGAAAGGATAAGCAGAGTCTTTTAGATTAGACAACGTTACTTGGAGGCACCCTCAGAGTCTCTGAGGCATCCACCAAATTGACCTGGGGCCAGCAAGACTGCGACCCCGGAAACAAACTACCTCATCAATTCCCCCTAATCCCATACTCTTGAAAATGGCTCCAAAAGGAGAGCCGAAACGTCGAGTAAATCTCAACATTACACGCGAATTAACCCGAGAAAACTTATCTTCGCATACATCCGGTCGCGGAAACCTTCCAGAACATATATATATACAGGGTGGTCCCGAACTCATGGTACAAACTTTAATGGTAGGTACAGGACATTGTAACAATGATTTATTGTATAGGAATGTATAGTCGCAAGTGATGCGGTGAGGCGTAAACAGGGGAAATAACGGCCCAAAGGAAAAACAAAGATTTTATTGAAAGCGTTGTTGACAAGTGTCATGTTTACAGTAAGTGTTCAAAATTGCATCCACCAGTAGCGATTCATGCTTGACAGCGTCGGTGGAGCGATTGGCGTACACGTTCACTCCGCGCGATACATTCGTAACGCAGCTCTGCCGTTACCCTTTGCACGGCCGTACATGTAATGCATGTCTGCTTTTTCTGCATACGTAAAGTCACCCATCGTCTACGGCAGCACAATTGTGAATGACGCTTTCCCTACTGCGATGCATCATGTTCAACGGCGGCTAGACATCTTCTGCCCTCTACCGGCAATGATACCAACCGATCACTCCATTTCTCTTTCCTTTTATTTCCCCTGTTTACGCCTCACCGCGTCACTTGCGACTATACATTCCTATACAATAAATCATTGTTACGATGTCCTGTACCTACCATTAAAGTTTGTACCATGAATTCGGGACCACCCTGTATATATAAATGTATGGGTGTATGAGCAAGTAAAATGAATTGGTACTCTTAAAATTTAAAACAAAAAAGTGTGCAAGAAAGATTTCATTTAATCAAATAATTGTGTTAAAAAAAAAATTGATTTTATTGCTTTTACTTTAAATTAAGAACAAAAATAAATATTAAAAACTACTGATAGGACATGTTTGAAAAAAGTAAAAAGTCAATGCGATTTTTGACCTTGTTTTAGACCTTACCTACAAGATCGTCAATATTTATTTATTTATTTTTAATTTTTTTTTATATTATTGGAGGCATCCACCAAATTGACCTGGGGCCAGCAAGATTGCGATCCCGGAAACAAACTACCTCATCAATTCCCCCTAATCCCATAATCTTGAAAATGGCTCCAAAAGGAGAGCCTAAAGAATAAAATATTTACCTCCTGAGGGGTTGACGGTCGCTCGAAGCTCCTTGCCCGGCACTCGTAGACCTGATCCATCCCTACACTCGTAGAGCTGTTCAGGTTGATTGCACTTGGATAACACTTAACACTGAGCACTGAGCACTGATCACAATTGCAATTACACTGGGGAAACACAAACCTGCAAAAGAGAGAAATTGTTTAAGAATCTATCCCTTAGAATATTTTTTTGAATATTTGGCATAATTGAGACAAAAAGCTCCAATAATAATAATTCACGATTTTACCAAAATATTTTTACCCTCCTAATTCGGGGATTTGTGTTTTTCCTGGAATGTCCATAATGTCCTCTATAAGGGTAAATTTATCAAAATCAATTAAAAATAAACATAAATATATATAAAGATATATATAGGGCCTATATTTGAAATCGTGTGGAATGAAACCAGCCTATAATTAGATCACCTGGTCACTTTATATTTATATATATATATACAAGTTGAAAAAGGCGAGGATAGGGCCAAATCATTAGAAGTTATTTAAAATAGGTATGTTGTGGTTTGTTTGGCTAGTCGCCAATAAGGGAAAAGATATTTAAAAATACGCTTTATATCAGCAAAATACAATTATATTTCCTCATTTGAAATAAGTTCTTTATAAACTATATTTGTTGTATATGGAGGAGGAATATTTCTATCCTGCCTCACAAGTACTTTTATATCTTTTGGTTCTCGAACTCTACCCAGAGCCACGTAAAGTTGCCCATGGGAAAACACATCATTCCTCAGATCTACACCAACCCTCTCAAGTGTTTGGCCTTGGGACTTGTTAATCGTCAATCCATAGGTAATCTTCAGAGGAAACTGTCTTCTCATAACTTCAATGCCAGATCTTCCTGTGACAAACTTGAAGCAGATTCTTGGAATGAGCCAGGAATGAGTACTGTCTCTTGGCTATCCTGCACCCATGCTTCTACAATAAATCTTGTTATGCTCTTAATAACCACCTTTGTACCGTTAACTAATTTGTTTTTGAAACTTAAGATTTCTAATAATGATGCAAACACATCCTTCTTTTACAATAGTTCCAAAATATGATCCGGCACTCCTGGTTCAGAGATTTTATTCAACAGGTCAGTATTTTATGTCTATTATCATTAAGGGGAGTCTTTATCAATTATAGTGGTATCCGCGCTATAAAGTTTAAACAACGTGCCTGGCATTTTATTTAAAATTAGAGTATTCATTTCATTAATACTGTTGTTTGTGCCAGATAGAATAGCCCTTCGAACACATTTCCATGGATCTGCTGAAATTTCAGGGGGGAAACACAAAATCAATTAGATCTTTTATATTTTCAAGGTCCAAGGATATCAATTTTTGACCTTCAATAAATTTGTATCTAATTTTATCTTTACCTATTGAAAGAAGAAATTTAGCATAACTTTCATTTTTTTTATTTCTTTGACTTATATTTAAATTAAATTTTTTTAAACTTTTCCACAAAATGTTGTTTTTAATGCTAGCGTCCTCTTTACTACCATGCCTTATGATAGGCGGGATCTGTCTAAAGTCTCCGGCAAGTATAACTAACTTTCCACCAAAAGGTTCTATCTATCCCTTCTATATCTCTCAAAGTTCGGTCTTAACATAAAATGCTGTGTTTGTGTGCCGTGGGAGCCTCATCCCAAATTATCAATGTACATTCTCTCAATAGATATGCTCTTTGACTTCTATTAGAAATATCACAAACACTATCCATCAAAATATCTGTGGGAATTTTGAACATGGAATGAGCAGTGATGCCACCTTCTAGATTCATAGCTGCTATTCCAGTAGAAGCGGTACATACAACTATTAGCCCTCTTGCTCTTAATTCAGCGCTAATTAAGTTCAATAATACTGTCTTACCAGTACCACTGGGTCCGTCAATGAACAGCCTTTTTTTTTCTTTATTTTTTCCTTCTATGAGCTCTTTAACATAGTCAAAAACTACTTTTTGATCCGGACTTAATTTCGAAACCCATTCTTGGACAAAACTCTGACAAACAGATTTGTCCCAATTACATAATTCACGTTCCAGGTCAGTTTTTGCTTGTATGGCTTCTGGAAGACCCATTGACTTGTTGTCCCTTCCATGTGCCCTTAACATACCGTCTATTTCACAGAGAGCATCATTTTGACCTGCAGTTTCATTCCCCTTTCGTCTATCAATATAATCCTCAGCAAGGAAAAAATATTTAGAATTACAACTGCATCAGAATAAGACTTCCTATAAATTAATTAAACAAGCTATCCATTTAAATCATATATAATTTTTAATTAGAAACAAGTGTAAAATGAATTAAATTAAAGTTTTATACAAACCAAAAATTTACCTGTAATGTCAATCTGTTTTGATAATTTGGAACACAGACTATATTTAAAATTCACTCACATTTAAGAAAATAATTAGAGAAATTAAAATACTTAATAAAATAGACTACACTCAATGATTTATAAAAGAATATAAATAAATATGAAATATGCAAAGAGATCAAAGGTTAACTGGGCAACTCACATACACATAAAATGATTTAATTTATTAGAAATAAATTAATAATAAAAATATTTAATAATAAAATCATGCGAAATGGATTAATTATCAAAAGAAAAAAATAATTAAATTTACCTTTAAACTGTGCTAAAATAAAAGGATGGGATGAGCATTCACATCAGATTCACGTGTACAAAAGGACAAGTCAGAGAAGCTGCCAAAATGGACGACCAAGTCTTTGACAATTAATCATATTAAAAATTTCTAAGATGAAAAAAATATATTTTTTTATAAATTAAATTATTTAACTTTAAAAAATAATTTAGAATAATTTTTTATTTTAATTAATTTTTCATTATTTAAAAAAAAAAAATTAATTTTAAAAAATTTGAGAAGGCGCCAGCGGCGCCTTTGGGGTTGGCGCCTTTGGGGTTATCTATGTTGGCGCCTTTGGGGTTATCTATGTTGGCGCCTCCGTGTTAGCACGAATTGCACGCCCGCCAGGAACGGCCCTGACTTCAACAATAAATTACTAATGAGAAAAAATTAAGCTTTTTTCCAATAGATTGTTCAAACTATAAATGCCTTAAGAAAAAAGGAATTTAAGAAAAATAATATGAACAAATTTCCAGCATAAGTATTAATTTAGATATATAACATTAAGGTTGCTGTAGATATCAATTGATATAGGACAGAGCAATTTCCATCCAATTTTCAAGCCTCTATATTAAAGAACCCGATTTTGGATACGTTTCGGCTTTATTCTACTAATGCCATCATCAGTCTCATTAGATCTGACATACATATATATATATATATATATATTAAGTTGATAGTTACATAATACAAATAAAATTATTTTATTTTTAATGTATATAAAAAACTTTCCAATATAACAACTCTCTATATTAATACTGTAAGATGTTTATATTTTATATAAATGACTGATTTATCTTATCAATATTATGTATGTCTTTCCAGCTCTAATGGGACTGATGATGGCATTAGTAGAATAAAGCCGAAACGTATCCAAAATCGAGAGTTTTTCTTTAATATAGAGGCTCGAAAATTGGCTGACAACTCCTTTGTCCTATATCAACCAATAAGTATTAATTTTTTTTTTCTTTTAGGGGAATGTAACGGAGGATGCTTTCGATTTTTTCACCCGGATTTGGGAGGATGAAGCAGTTCCTGAGCATTATCATCTAGAAGCAACTAGCTTGGAATCTCTTAAAGGTAGTGGGAGTTCCTGAACCTTTACCTTGGTATCAAAATTTCCAAACAATCGATCGTAAACAAATAAAAGCATGTTTTCATTTACCTTCTCTTGTATAGGTCTATATCAATTTAAAATCATATTAAAAATAATTTTTTTCTAATTAAAAATTATTTAAAGTAATTTTGCGTCTTCTGATATTATTTTAAGATAATTTACTTATTAATTCATTCAGCCTATTTCAATTGAACTTAAAAAATTTCTATTATTGATTATTAATTTAATTTATAAACAAAAAAATCATTTTTTTTATTTATTTTTTTTTTTTCAATTTTGAGATTTTTTTTTTCATTTTTTTTTTTTTTATTATTTTTTCATATTAACATTAGAAAATTGTTTACTTAAAATTCAAATGTTATTTTTATTTGATGACTAGCTCAGGAGAGCTCGGAAGTACTTGAGGAAGAGGGTCAGAGACCCACTTCGGCTCCCACTCGGCTAGCAACTGCTGAGTACCTGGGTATCACAGAAGACGATGAATGGGTAGATCTTATTCATCGAGAGCCTTTGAATGTCGTCCCAAATTTGGAGCAGCTACAGAAGGCGGAGGAACAGCTCCTCTTTTATCCTTCAATGCAAAGATGTAATTTCTTTTTAATAGTATTTTCTTTACCTATTCATTAGATTTAGATTAATATGGGGGCTGAAATTTTTAACAAGAAATGAATGAATTCATATCAGCTCAACTTTTTTGATTGCTTAGGCCCGATGCTCACCGATTGAGCAAAGACGCTCTTCGACAAAACGTTTTGTCCAAGAGCAAAACATTTTGCTCAATGCCAACGCACACCGATTAAACAAAATGTTTTGTCATTGACCAATAGACGCCAACATTTTATAAATGAAGAGATCACGAGGGGCGAAGGAACCTCCCTCCCCGAAATTTTCAAATCTATATAGGCCAAAAAAAATATATATATATATATATACAGGGTCTCCATAATTAAACTTGAAATTTGCTTAATGACAAAACATTTTGCTCAATGCCATCGCACACCGATTAAGCAAAAACGCTCAATGACAAAACATTTTGCTTAATGATGTCGTATCATGCTCAATTGTGTTTTTTGGCTTTGCTTTTTGGTGTGCGTTGGCCCATATTAAAACATTTAAAAATTTGACTGATTTGAAGTATAAGAATTTGTATTTTAACATTAATATCATAAAATTAATTTTATTTTTTCTTTTTGTTTAGTATCACTGGAAGAACGCTTAGGACCTGGCGTATCAGCTCGTTTTGTCGAAGAAGAAGGACTTTTTGTGGGACACCGTCCTCCTATTTCAAGCAGAAATCGCAATCGAATTGAAAGGAGACTCATTTCAGAAAATCATGGAGAAAAATGGTGAATTCTTAATTATACATTTATAACATTTCATTATTTTCTATAATTTTAGATTAATTATTAAATTAATACTCAAAATTTTGCATGTTGTTATTTTTCTTTTTATAATTTAACGGGTAAAATTTTTTTCCAGCGATTGGTTTGGCGATGATGGGGAATTAATTACACTTCCAGATCCAACCAGATCGGTACCTCTTCAATTTCGATTCGACCTTCCTTTACCTTCACATTTGAAAACGGAATTTGTTCCGGTATATAATTTTTATTTATTTTTTTATTTGTAAGGAATATTTTGTTTATGAACGAAAAATCTAAAAGGGGTAAAAAATAAATTAGTTATTTGTTCAGTCATTTGTTTTAAATTATTAATATTATTATTCCTATCCTCGACTGAGGTCCGCCCAAATTTTAAAAGGCCGGGGTCTAATCAGAAGGAGATTTTAATTAAAATATTTTTAAATATTCTTTTTTTCTTTAAACATTGGTTCTTCTATAAACAATTTAATTTTTTTTATTAGGAATTTATGGTTGAAGTTTAAAGGACCCGATCCTTCTGAGAGGTTCCTAGCTCCGAAATCCCCTCCTGCCCCTGCTCCTATTCTAACGGCAGTGTATGTACAGTGAGGGACAATATTAAGTCCCTGTGCGCCCATGCGTTTTCTACTTGTGATTATTTCATTGTTTTTAAAAAAATATTATATATTTTTTAATGGAAACTTTCATGGTTCAAACCAAGAAAATTAAAAAAAAAGATTTTCATTTTCTTTTATAAAAACAATGAAATAATCACAAGTAGAAAACGCATGGGAGGGACTTAACTTTGGCGTTCACTGTACAATACTTTTTTTTTTTTTATTTTTTTATTTAAGGTCTTTTTTGGCATCGAAGGGCATTTAGACCCTCTCTATTTATTATTTAAGATAAGAAAAATTTGGTGATGAATTTGTGTTTGATTGGGTTTATTAAGCCGTGTATCCACTACGCGCTCTTGGCGCGTGTGCCAGCTGTTCCAGTGTTTGATCGTTCAACATGCAGTTCAGTCGTGTTTGTAAAGCAGCAGCTCTTATAGTTATTCACAGTATTATATACAAGAAAAAAAACAGAAACGAACAGCTCGTTGGTGGATGAAAGAGTATATATATAACAAGAGCACAGTCATTTTTTCTTCAATTCTGGCACAGGAACTCCCATTTCACAACTTATTTCTCTCCAAGCAACTGATTTATTGTGATAGGAAGAACTTTTGCTATTCCAAAGCAGTTCTTTTGTACCATATAGTTGTATAAATTTACGGCAACTTTGGTTATCCATCGCTTGGAACGCACAAACATACAAAATAGTACTATCGTCGGTCTCAACTGGCGCGCGCGGACCCTTGATGTGCGGTTAAAAACCGACACCAGATGGAACGGCCCGCTCCACGTTCGAGCGTTCCAACGAACAAATTGGCGCCCGTTCAAAAATGGTGCGCATTTCGCGAGGCCGGAACGCGCGCCAATGTTCGTCCTCTTGGAGCGCGTAGTGAATACCCGACTTAATACTTTAGCAACGAACGGATTACCTTTCGGCTCGATCAAACACAAACTTATCTCCAAAATCTTAAATTAAATATTTTTTTCAAAATAATCATTTTTGATTTTACATTTAAACTTGAGTATTAAAACAAAATTGACTTTCAACCAAATTTTTGTATTTGTGTTCTTTATTTAAATTTTCTTTTTTTTCAGGCAGTACTCAGCGATTCAGATGCTACAAATAATAACAAATATATACTTGAAGTGGAACTTGAAAACATTACGTTTACTCATCATTCATTGTTTAGTTCGGAACATGTTTTAGCTCAACGTCTTATCGAATCATATAATCAACATCTTAGATGCAAAGATCTTTTCCAGAGTGTAGAACGACGACTGGATGCTCTTATTAAAGCTCGAAATGCTCTGAATCATTCGATTGAATTGGCTAACTCTGATGGAATGGCAGCCTCTCAAGAACAAGAAAAAAGACTTTATAGGTATAAATATAAATATTCAGTTTGATTTTTATATTTACGTACTTATAAGCATTTTTTTAGATTCCAAAATGAAATTAAAGAAACAAGAATTGATTGGTTGAAAAAGGGGAAATCAGATAGACATGCTTTAACTAAATTATTAACCACTTGGCGAGATCTTAAGGTGAATTTATCTATTGTATATTATTATAATAAATAGGCAGCCAAAATGAATACTCTAAATTATGTATCTTTTAGAAAGAATTTTGGATGATTCTTAAATAGAAGACCTGAAATATTTACATAAAATTTAACAATTCAATGTTTTCATTTTCGTTACCTCTGTCTATATTTCTCCATTAATTTTTACAATAGTTATTACTCATTATTAATTTAACTATCCCGTATTTAATTTGTTTAATTTATTTTTTTTTTCAGCAATTGCGAGAACAGCAAGAATATAGCAATACTTCTATTCGTTTGCATATACATCGAATTGAAGAATCATCAGAGGAAAGTAAATCTCGTTGGGATAGAATTGTTGCTCGAGATGTAGAAGAACGAGAACGAGAATTCATGCTGATTTATAATCGTCGTCTGGAGGCTTATAAAAGGAGAATTACACGATGGCATGCCAAACGAAACAAAGTAATTAATTCTAAACATCTAGGAGATATAAGTACATCTCCACTCCTAGCAGCTCCTGATAAAAGCGCGCTATCAGGAAAAGGGGGTTTGATGGTTACCCACACACCTAGGAGAGAGAAAAATATCCACTAGGTATTTTCCCAAAGGGGATCTTATCTCCACAGGGAGAAAATTTAATACTGTAGTTAAGGGGTAATTTGAAAATGACCCTTTACTTTTTTCTTACAAGTTCTTAATTAAATTTTTATTTCTTCCTAAAATCTGAGTCCTGTTTCGTTAACAAGTCATATAATATTCAATCAATAATTTAATTTTTAAATATTACAAATCATTTATATATGTTAGGCTGAACGCACACCAATTGACTAATTGTGCCTAAAAACTGTTTTTTCAATCCTTTTCTATGGGTCAACGCACACCGAGGAGACAAAACACAATTGAACATGATTCGACATCATTGAACAAAATGTTTTGCGCGTTTTGCTCAATCGGTGTGCGTTGGCATTGAACAAAACGTTTTATCATTGAGCCTAGTAGGTGTGCGTTGGCATTAGACAAAATGTTTTGTTTAGGCAAAAACGCTCAATGACTAAACAAACATTTTACTCAATGCCAACGCACACCGAATGAGCAAAACGCTCAATGGCAAAACATTTTGCCTAATCGGTGTGCGTTGGCATTGAGGAAAACGTTTTGCTCTTGGACAAAACGTTTTGTCCAAGAGCGTTTTGCTCAATTGGTGTACATTCAGCCTTAGGAATTAAAATTTTAAAAATATGGTGTGAATGGTCGCACAGCAATGCTATTTTGTGGCCATAAGATTTTGTTTTATAAGATAACTTTTATTTACATTAAAAAATTTTATAAAAGACCTTTATCAAGTGTTTATTCCGATCTAATGCATTTGCAAATAAATGTATTTTCATTTTCAGAAAGAGGAAAAGCATTCGACCGATTCCGAACATGGCTCTGGGGATTATTCTACCCCCAGTAAACCAGAACCACAACCTCCAGCCAAACCAGAATTGGCAATGGTGAGAACTGAAGCAGCCAAAGAACTTTCTGAAAGTATACGACCTTTGGGAGAACCTCAACTTTTTATCGAACTTGTACATTCCGAGCCAATTACTGTTGAAATTTCTGAACCCAAGTATGATTTATATATATATTAATTTCGTTTTATTTATTTAATTTTAAATGATGAAATCTTTTTTAGGGAAAAACAACGAAGATTAGCCGTTAAACGCTGGCGTCTTTCTGTTTCGTTTTTATTTAATGGCCATATCGTTTCTAAAGAAGAATCATTTCAAATGGATTCAGCCTCTTTTCAAGTACATATTAATAGATCTTTTCCAATACAAATATTTCAATGGCCCCTCAGCCTTCAGGTACGCCTTTTTGAGGACCGCAATCATCTGGCTGATGTTTTCCTATCTATACCTTCAAAGTAAGTTAATTGAAAATATATATGGAAATTATATTACTCCTGAGATAGAGAAATTTAATCTACTTTTAAATAAATACAAATATTTGTTTGGAGAATAGATATAATTGAAAAATCTGGTGTGACTGGTCGCACAGCACACAACTTTTTCTTACCTTTGGTAATAGAAAATTGTGTTCTATAAGTGAGGGACAATATTAAGTCCCCCAGCTTTTTCTACTTGTGATTATTTCATTGTTTTTAAAAAAATATTTTATATATATACATTTATATATTTTTATATTTATTTATGGAAACTTTAATAGTTCAAACCTAGAAAATTTCCAATAAAGATTTTCATTTTCTTTTATAAAAACAATGAAATAATCAAAAGTAGAAAACGCATGTGTGGGACTTAATATTGTCCCTCACTGTACAAGAGTAAAGTGTGCTTCAAAAGATGTCAATGACAAAATGAGAATATACATTTTAAAGAGCATCTAAAAAATAGTTGATAGTTTATGAATTTTAATTAAAATCGTTGGAGCGAAAAAACTGTAAAATTAAAAGTACATCAGTAAAGTACTAGTCCTAACTCTTTTCGTTCTTGAGAAATTTTGTTCCCAAACAGACACACACAGACAGACAGAACATGTCGCGAAAACCACTTTTTTTGGATTCAAGGGACCTCAAAACGTTTATATCAAAATCTCGACTTAGGTACGAGAAAGTAAAAACCAATGGAATAATTGCAATCTTTTGTAAAATTATAAACATTAGATTGCTCTATAATCAGTCATTTAATCATAAGAAAGTGTCTAAATTAGACATTAGCTTTATAGGTTTTTGTTCATTTTCAGTCATACGTCTTTCGAATCAGCTCCTTTTGAACGCCATGAGTTTAGCAGCAATCGAGTGGTTACTTATTCCCATACCGGTGTTGGAGCAGGAACTTTTGGATCTGAATCCTCTTCGCCTTGTCTCTATATCACAGGACATCTTTCTTATCGAGTTGGATGGATGGAGGATGACCATGGGCATTTACTTGCACCTCCACAAATGAAAATTCCCTTTCAATCAAGGTATTATAATAAAATTAAGCAATTTTGAAAAAGTTCTTTAAAAAAATTAAAATAATGAGAATTCATATTAAAATGGATTTAATGCCTCTTAATATTTTAAATATCATTTCTTGAAATAAGTGATATGATTATAAAAAATTTTTAGATCACAGGAAACCTCGTCCTTAATGGCTCTCGACGAAGATATAATAAAACTTAAAGAATGGGCGAAAAATGCGAATATTGATCCTAATAATCCAAATAACGCCTCTTTCTTCGATCAACTAAAAGTATAAACTTATTTAATTTATTATATTGCATTAGATTTTTACTTTCTCTTATTAAATATAGTGTCTGAGTCAAAATATTTACCTTTCCTTCTTTTATATTAATTTATGTCACGGTCCGTCTTTAGGGAGGTGTTTTAAATTATTCTGGGAAGCAAAAGCCTATTGAGCCAACACTGATTATATTATTTTCTCACAAAAATCACTAATTTAGAATCAATATAATATATAATTTTTGCACTGCTTTTTCACATTCATTTTTTGTCGCTCATCCGTAGATTCTTCTTGTTGAATTTTTGAACGACTTCACTTCCTCACCAGGTGATAGTTAATTTATTTGTAATTAAAAAAGAAAAATAAAAAATATCAAAATTTTATTTATTTTTTTCTCCTTTTGTTCAAAGGTTGTGGAAGAAGGAATAAACGAAGACCAAGATGTTTTTCGATTGGACCCATTGCAAACGTCATTCGATTTTTGTCATTTGTCTGATTTTGAAAATAATCGTCGTTTGAAGCTTTTAAAATTAAGAGCTCAAGGAGAACCGGAATTTCGAGGAGTCCAACTTGTACCTGCATTACCTCGGGATATTTCAGAAAATATTTTCGAGGTTGTATTATAAATTTTAAATTAATATATCCCTCTCTAGTTTATAAAAGCCCTAGATATAGATAGATATAGAGCATAGATATATTACAATTTATTTTCTAATTATTTTATTTATTTATTTATTTATTTATATCCTTAAATGGGTTTACATTTATTTGAGGATAAAGGCCAAAGTTGTGCAGTTATCCATTATCCGTTTTTTTTTTTAACACTCACATTTTTTCCCATTCACACTTATATTCACACCCATACACACAGTCTTTTCGGCAACTTAAGCCTCTTAAGACTTAAAGTTACCCGTTATTTGTAAATATATCCATTGGGGGTCCAGGCATTGGTGTCCAAAATGGCTTAAATAAGCTGGAAAGCCTGGAATCCGAACCCTCGACCCTTGGTATACAAGAACGCGCCATGGGCGTAGCCAGGGGGAGGCAGGGGGGGGCCGTTGCCCCCCCTGGCTGGTCCTAAAAATTAAAAAAAATATATATATATATATTTTTCCCATTGGAAATTTTTTTTAACACCCCAATTCACTACATTAATTTAATTTTTTTTTTTATTTAAATAAATAATTAATACTCTATGTATATATTAATTGCAAACCCCCCTCTTTCGCCCTAACGAGGGGTTGGCCCCCCCTAACAAGAAGTCTGGTTACGCCATGGAACGCGCTATCAAATACACCAAGCCCGAGGACCAACTAGGTCCAATTAATTTTATTGGATAGAGCCTTGAGTATATGGTATATAGTGAAATAATTTTAGTGACTTGAATAGTAAAATAAAATCTAGTACAGATTATTATATTTTACCTTTTCGGTCATTAAAATTATTTCACTATATACCATATACTATATTCAAGAGTCTAGCCCACAGGTGGTGATGACTTAATTGTAGCGCTCACTGTACTATCGGAAACTAAATATTACTAGAAACAAAAAATTTTGTATAATAGCTCACCATACAACTAGAGATTACTGATTCATCTTTTCGATGAGGTAGTTGTCGATCTCTTAAGGTGCGTACACATCTGCGCTCTGCTCCGCTCGCGAGCAGTTCGCGGCTCGTGTTCGTTGCTCGTCCCATGTTCGTTGAAATTATTTATTTTGACGAACCTGAGGCGATCCGAAGAGATGGATCGCGGCGAGCAGCTCGCGAGCAGGTTGCGAGCATCTCAAAACAACGAACATGGTGCTCGCGAGCGGAGCAGAGCGCAGATGTGTACGCACCTTTACAAGACTGGAAGTGATATGCATGTGATAAGTAACACCAATTTTTTTTTTTATACTGAAGAAAAAAATTATTATGAATTCATGCAATTATAATATTTATCATTTTAAATTAATTAATTAAAGGAATTGGAGATCTTGGATTATTATGAGCATCTGAATTGTATGAGGGGCAGGGGGCCGTTGTATTGCATCAGGGGCTGGAGGACCGTTCCTGGCTTTGATATCGCCTCCCTGCCAGAATTTTTGGCAGCTCCCGCTTTTACTAATTAAATATTTATTTAACATTAACAGGCATATGAGGAACGTACGAAATCGCCAAAACATCCAAATTCTCCTACTTTGACTCAAGACCCGATAGATTCTCATCGTATATGGGGATTGGCTTTTTTAAGAGAAGCTCGAAGTAAAGTATTGCAACGGTGTCGACAAGCCCAACAACATCGGCGTTATCAAGATGTTATAGTTGAAGATCAAGTTCCAGATATTCGGTAATTTTTTAAAAATATTTTTAAAATGTATAAATTTTAAATTAATCTTGATTCTTTTAGAACCCTGGGACTTACTTTTTTAAAATGGCTCCAGCCTAAACGTCCTCTACGGCCGGTACGCAAAGAACGCAAAAAGGTTACAGTCCAAAATCTTGCAGGGCAAGAAGTGAAACTTGTGGTTCATGTTATTCGTGCTTTTGATGTCCCTGTAATGAAAATATATAATATCTCACCATTTCTTCAAGATTAATTTTAATTATTTCTTTCATTAATTAATTTTTTTGCAGATAAGAAAAGATGTCGATCCAATTATATTGACCTTAGGACAAAATATGGGAAATCATCAATCTTCAGGAACGAGTCCCAAATTAAGCCTGGTGCCCGTCCGGCCCTTCATACAAGTTGCATTTCAAGGAATTCATGCAAGGACTTCTGCAGCTGAGGGTGCTAATCCCACTTGGAACCAAGAACTTGTTCTTCCTATAAGGTAATTTATTTCAACAAGACATCGACAGGTAATTTTGACATGAATCCAATATTTTATATATTTTTCATATATAGAGTAAGAGAAAGTAATAAATCCCAAATAACAGTGGGTTTTATTAATTGAAAACCCCAAAAAAACCAGTTGGTTTTCTCCACCTGGGGAAATTCTATGCTGGCTGTGACAGTATTAAAAAAAAAAACTTCCCTTTGGGGTTTTGTTTGTTTACAAAGTTTAAAATTGAAATATCTCAAAACTATATTTTTGTGGGTTAGCACTATCTGCGCCCGACCCCTTCATATATACAAAAGAAAGTTGATTTTATTTATACCATATTTAGATTTCACCACATGTATATTACATAATTAACTAATAATTTTTTTATTCTAGAACTCAGCCTTCCACGAGTTTGGGGAGTGTTCAAGATGTTATTTATCTTCATCTTTTCGATGAGGTAGTTGTCGATCTCTTACAAGACGAAACACTTCGAGAAACGAATATTCATCAACGCCTCGAGAGAAATTGGCTTGGAAGCTTGCAAATTCCATTTAGTACCTTATATTTTAACTCAAGAGTATGGTAATTTGTTTTCTTTGTATTAAGTTAATTAAAAAATTAATATATTTTTAATTCGCAGATTGAAGGAACTTTTAAACTTTATTCGCCTCCACTTGCTTTGGGCTATGAACGGGAACCACAACATCGGCAATTTGTTGGATTACCACAAAATACAGAAACAAGTCCTTCAGGTCTCTCGGAACATCCTAGAGGAGCTACTTATTTAACTCTCTTTATAACAGTTCTTCCAGCGCTAAATCCTCCAGAACCATTCAAAGTGAATATTTTAATATAATTTTTCCAATTATAGTCATTTTTTCAGGCATTCTTATTTTTCCATTTTGTATCCAAATCCACACTTTTTTCTCATTCACACTCACAATCACACACACATTCACACAGTCTTTTCGGCAACTTAGGCCATATAAGACTCTTACGATAACCGTTATTGATTAATATACATTTTGGGGGTCCAGGCATTTGGTATCCAAAAGGCTTAAATAAAATCTTTAATAAGACTGTGAGTGTTGTTTATTGGTGAGGCCAAATATCCCATGGCCCCCGGGTATCGAACCCAGGATCTCCGCCTTTCCTGGGCATAGGCGGCTGTCCATTGCACCAGGCCACCGGACCCTCGACCTGCACCAATAAAACTCACTTTCCCTTATATGCAATTAGTCGCGCAAGTTACTAAGTGAAAAACAGTAATCTAAATATAACTATAAAATGTAAAGATTAGCAAGGCTCGATTGTTCGCTAAAGAGCACATCTTTTAATTTTCTCACTTCTGGCTACTCTAGCAACTTTCCTCATCATTCAAATTATAGCCATTGTATATAAGTAAAAATTATTTAGTATATGTGAGGGTTCACTAAGGTGTAAATGAAAGAAATATTGAAATATCGAGTCAGAAATTCAATATTTCTTTCATTTACAACTTAGTGAAACCTCATATATACTAAATAATTTTTACTTATAAATGTTTCACGGAAAACCTACACCACTTTCCTTTCAAACCATTGTATATATATAATTTACATATTTTTAGGAAAAACTCGAAAGTCAAGAATTGGAAGTCGTTGAACAACATCTAACTCAATGGGAACGTGATCTTAATAAAGTCTGGCCAGGAAGAAAAATAAAAACACTTGTCATTGATATCAGTGGAAAATCTGTGTGCGTCACTAGATTCATTAAATCATTAGAACCGCCTGGTAAATAAATATTCTAAGATGTTTACTTAATACGAGCTCAGTTCCTTCTATAAATCTGAAAAAATTTTCTTATTTTATAAAAAATATAATCGATAGTTATCGAATGCAAGAGAAAATAAAATAATTTCACTTTAATAATTCTGCTTCCCTTTTCCTTTGTGTGGAGGTCCTGGTTCGATTCCAGGAGGCGCAATCAAACACAAACTCTTGATATCTTAAACGATAGATTGACTGGCTTATTTACAGTCTATTTCAGCTTTGATTAGAAAAAAATTCCATCTTTTTTTCAATCAAAGCTCTACTTAGTTAATAGCTCTCTTTACTTTCAGTGATTGAAGATGGACAAGAAACGACAGCTGATCTGGCTGCAAGATTTGTTTCTTTGATTCCTTCAAATGCAAATGCAGATCTTTTTCCTGGACTTTTCGATATTTGGCTTACTAGTGAGGTATATTAAGTTTGTTCTTGCACATGTATAATTTTATAATTAAATAATTTCTACTTTCAATGAATTCCCCGCGGAATCAAACACTTGGGTTATAATTTCCCTAGTGAATCCAATAAATCTGAGTGCAAATTTTCAAAAGATTTTCGCTCAGTTGTTTCTAATAAAAAATATTTTGATTTTTTTAGCAAATCATGCGATTACTCTGCGCTTCAATTGAAGATCAAGCGGTTCTTTTATGCTGTTTTTTCTTACATCTTAAATTAAAAGCTTGGCTTGTGCTAGGCACTGGAGTACCACAAGGTCCAACAGCATATGTTCTCACTCGTGATTCATCCAACTCAAATCTTTATTTTATCTGGGAACCCTCGACCGGATTCAAATATAACGTGAGAGATCCTTTTTGTCCTCTACAGAAAGTTTATTGTCTTATCAATGATGAAAATGTAATTAGAATCATTTATAATTGAGTGATCTTAATTTTTTATATTACAATTGTTGATTATAAATTTTAGATTTGGGCAAATATTCAAAAAGAAGAAAATCCTCGAAGTCTTTCTTGGAATGTGTCTAAAACCGGAGATTGGCAACCGGCTTTTGGACGGATATGTGGCGCTCCAAATGGATCCGTTCAACCATCCAAATTGGTTTATAATCTGCCGATACCGAATATAGCTCAAACCCTACGAGAACGTCTCGAACGGGAGCTAAGAGATCATATAATGCAATGGCGAGCTACAGCCAGGTAGCCGGAAAAACCCCCCTGTCTCGATTATACAATATTACATATATACGTAGGAGAAAGTAAAAATGAAAAGTGTTCATCTGATGTTTTTTTTAGGACAATTTGGAATCGGTATTGTAATAAGATTCTTGCCCGTCTTCTTCCAACTCTGGAACGACGAACTTGGCATCCTCAAGAAGTTCTCAGTCCTGAGCTTCAAGATCAATTGCAGAATATTCTGAGCTCCCACAAGGTTTTGTTTTTCTTTTTATTTTTATTATTAATAGTTCGCCTTCTAGGCTATTCATTTTATTAAAATATAGATGGTGTAGTGAGATTGTTTATTTCTCTTCCGTTATATTTGAGTACACGATGTAATACTCTAGAGCAGCTTTTCTTCTTTCAATCTTTTCACCCTAATGACATTTTTCAAGTTCTAGGGAACGTCCATGTAACAATATTTATTCATAATATTTTTATTAATGATCATTACTAAAAATCATATTTACTAGCTCAATTAAAACAAAAAATTAATATTAATTTAGTCGTTTATTTCAAAAAAAAAAAAAAAAAAAAAAAAAAAAAATTACATGCATATATGAAGGGGTCTGGCGCAGGTTTGGAAACAAACAAAACACCAATAGGAAGTTTGTTTGTTTGCTACTGTTAGAGCACTCTTTTAGGCTAGCGCCACACTAGACGGAATGCTACGGAAGTTTCGCGACGGAAAATGCGCCCAACAAACTCCTTCAAGTCACATATACAGCGGAAGTGAACGGAATGAATACAACGACTGCTTTTGTTATGTTGATAATGCGATTCAGTTGATCGTATAGGCTTACGGTAAAATGAAACCACTTTTCGTTTAGTGCATTTACAAGGCAATGGAAAAGCAGAAGAGAAAAAGAAAACATAGATTCATCCATTGAATATGAAAAGGGACTAACATCTGGTCAATCCTTCAGTCTGTATGGGAAACTTCGACGAACCTCCACGCGGTGCACTTGCCGACGGTGGATGTACTATGTACGATGACGGATGAAAGAGTGCATGGGTAGAGATAGACGGAAACGCCCAAGGGCCACTAGTGAATATGTGAGAGTGTGTGTGCATTACTTGCAGACTGCCTGTCCGATTCTTCCGTTCTACTCATGTCCGTCGTCATTGAGGCGCATTCCCTTTACTTCACCTCACTGTTTTGACCTGCTGCAGACTCGACCCAGGGGAAATTTTCCCTCACGGAAACTTCCGTTGCATTCCGTCTAGTATGGCGCCAGCCTAATGGCATTATCAGGCTGAGAAACAAATTGTTCAACAGATCTTTGCTCAATTGATGGTGCTGGAAAGTCGGATTTGTCATAATTGTGGGTTAGCAATATCTGCAGTCGACTCCTTTGTTTATAAAATTTTTTTTTTTTTCTAGATGTGCGGGTATCCTATCAATCTCCCATATACATCAATGGATGCCATTTTTGAAGCGGTTAAGGCAACTGGTCTTCATATTAATCAAAATTTGGACGTTGAATTTGCTCTCGCCTTATATGTTCATCCATATCCAAATAATATTTTTAGTATTTGGATCTACGTTGCTTCACTTATACCCAGACGTTAATTTTGTTTGTGTTAAAGGTAAAATGTATTTATATTTATTGTAAAAAAATCCCAAGGATTAAAAAGCTTATACTTTTATAATAATCATTTTTTATCTATTTATATACATTCATCAAAATAGAAATTATATATATATATACGTATATATATCTATTTATGGTGATACTGTGCTCGTTAAACTACAAGAAAACAATTTGGTTTTCATAAAATAATATATAAATTATTCTAATAAATTTTATTTGGTCTGTTTTCATTTAATTTGATAAATTATGGTGATTAGATAATTAGGCTGATCGCTTCCCGGACTGAGCTTACAAAAATTATTTAATTGGTAACCAATATAATTTAAATAAATAATAAAAAAAATTAAATAAAATGGTATTTACTAAAAATCAATATTTATTAGCTCACTTATGAACATATATATATATATATATGTTTGTATATAAATATCATCATATATATTTCATTTACAAATATATTAATACATAAATGAAAGATGACATATTTGAGAAAAACTAAATCTGGGTTTATTTTCAATAACTATTAGTCAATTATTTTTTTTTTTTTACTAAATAAAATAAAATAATACTTTTGTATAATTATAATTAATTTAAATAAAATAATAGATTTTCTAAATAAATATTTTTTATCCCTTTAAAAAAGCGAAGTGTTTTTTTTAACAATGATTATTTACAAAATGTATCCTTATTTTTGAAAATTTTAGCATTTTATATAGGTATAAAAGTGTTTACAACATTTTTTTTTGCAAAATGTAAAACTCTATATATACCGTTGAGTTTGATGGCTGTAGATATTCAATTAGGAGAGGACGGGAGCCTTCCCGGGACACAGCAGTTAAGTAAAAATAAAAAAACATTATATCCTGTCGCCGACGTTTCGAGCGCTAGTCGCACTCATCTTCAGGGCAAGCAAAATTGCCAAAAATAAGTTCAAGTGGTGTAGTACTGTATATTAATATCATGCAGAAACATGTTTGTACAATTTTGCATAGTTATAAAAAAGTGTAATAAACAAGAACCATTCAACAACCAACTATGCGACTGAAACTATATTGGAACAGCAAGGTTGTTGGTTGTTGAATGGTTCTTGTTTATTGCACTTTTTTATAACGATGCAAAATTGTACAAACATGTTTATGCATGATATTAATATACAGTACCACACCACCTGTACTTATTTTTGGCAATTCTGCTTGCCCTGAAGATGAGTGCGACTAGCGCTCGAAACGTCGGCGACAGGATATAATGTTTTTTATTTTTACTTAACTGCTGTGTCCCGGGAAGGCTCCCGTCCTCTCCTATATATACCTTTTAAAGATACGAAACTAGGGCGATTACTAGGCCAGTCGATATATAAATATATATATATAACAATATCTAAAAGTCATTTGTATCACACTTGGTGGAGAATAAGAGGGTCTCTGTAGTTCAAGTTAAAAAGCTTGACATGATAAAATTTTTTGGCTTTTCGTTATATAATATCAAAAATCAGGACCATATGTTTTTTCAATAACAAATTATTTAATAAATCATACTCTCTCTGAAAGGAAAGTTTTATTATTCACGATTAAATTAAAAACACAATGGAAAAAATAATTTTTATTAACAATAAATAGAAGTAGAGTATAATCCACCATAAAATCATTGGAGTTCACGAGTTCCTAATAACAAGGAATACAATTGTGCCTCCCTAGTGAGTCACTAAAAAAGAATTTGAGACCCCAGGTCTGAAAGATAATCTCAAAATGGTTTTTTTAAAGCCTTGGCTTGAGGAAGGTGAAAAATATAAACCGAAGTATATTTCATATTGATTTAAAATTGTGATCATAATCTTATAATTTTTTTATTGTTTTTCTTTTTAAAAAATTGGACAATCATTTCGAGTCAGAAATATTATTTTTTTTTAATGACAGTGTTTTCACTATTAGAGTAGTCAGTCTTTGCTAATCATTAGATAAACATAAAATAAGGTTTGCGAAAGGATGCGGTGTGCCAAGTTGTTTAAATAAGGTACATGTATTGAGACGATGGCAACTTAAAGCATAAGTAAAATACCTAAAAATCTTTACTTGCCAGTCTCAATACATTTTCCGCTAGTAAATAAGATGGAAATCTTTGTTGAAACAATATTGAACGAAAAAAGTTTTCATTAAAAATTATTCATATTTAAAAAAAAAAGCAACGAAATAATCACATGCATCGGGGTCCACATAATAGTGGTGCCCACTGTTTTTGTTGTGAAGCCTTTCATCTCTCAATTGATGGGAACGAGCGCAGATAGAACTAACGCACAAATATTTAGTTCTGAAATATTTCAATTTTAAACTTTGTAAACCAACAAAACACCAATAGGAAGTTTTTTTTTTGCTGTCAGAGCACTCTGATGACAATATCAGACTGAGAAACAAATTGTACAAATAGTACAGACCTTTGCTCAATTGATAGTGCTGAAAAGTCTGGGTTTGTCATAATTGTGGGTTAGCACTAGGAACCGATCGATGTTTTGGTTTCGGTTACGGTTTTGGCCAAAAATCCTGGTTTCGGCCATAGTTTCGGTTTCGGCCTAAAACAAGCCGAAACCTGAGTTTGAAAAGATGGTATGAGACTCATATACTAAAAAAAAAGAAAAGTTGAATGAGATTCGCACCTAAAAACAAGGTCAAATGATTTTAGCAAAAGGGAAAAATGGAGTGATTGAGACTCTTCACGAGGGGAAATTTACTAAAAAAAAAAAGATTAAAATGATATGAATTTTGTATAGGAAATTTTAAGAAAAAGTTGAAAACAAGTTTCGGTTACGGTTTCGGGCGAAACTAAGATAGAGGCCGAAATTCTGTTTGGATTTCGGTTACGGCTCACAATCTAGTTCCGGTCGGACCGTAGTTAGCACTATGCTGTCCCCTTCCTGTGAGACCTATCAAAAATAGAAATTTTCAAACACTACAGACATCCTTTGTTCTTTTTGTACTCCAAGAATGCTCTACTTTGGAGCGAGGTGAGGAAACTAGGGATAATTTAGAAAATTTCGCTAAAATTTGGCAAAATCCCCTACCACAGTATAGTCTGTGTTATGCAATCAATGATAATGGCGACAAAAAAAAGAAGAGCAACAAGGGGGATTGTTTAAGCCCTAGTTTGGCCTGTCGGAGACCCTTGCGTAAATATATAGTTAGTGCCGACTAACTCGTCTTGCTTCTAATTAAAAAATGTTGATAATTTTTATTAAATAAAAAGAAAGTTTCAAGTTTTGTATAAAAAACGAATAACTTTTCACATGATTTGGAGATCTTTGAAATTATTTCTCATGCCCAATAAAATCTTAATATTGGCAAAGTTTTGCTACTAGAATAGTGGACATTGTATATATGATTATATATATATATATAATATCAAATTCTATAGAATGCAAACATTTTTCTACAAATGTTTGTGTGATTTTAAAATTTAAATTAAAAATCAAGAAATATTTGAAAGGGATAACAAGAGTATTTTTTAAAAAAATAAATTTAATTTTCTTTGAAAAATCTAAGATCTTCAACTTTTTAAAAAGTTATTCATAAAGTGCAAATTACGAGTTTATTTTTTTCTTGGAGTAAATGCAAATTCTAAAGCATTTTAACCCAGCCTTTTATTTTTATTTAATTTTAAGAAGTGATTGAAAAAATCATTTTGTATTTATTCATTAAAAATACCAGGTATTTAAACAAGAGACATAAATCTCCTATTTTAAAATAATTACTAGCCTACTATAAAAAATTCAAATAATACAATATTGCAATATATCTAAAATATACAAAATGATTGTCTTCAAACACTCTTATTTATTATAATATAATATTTTAAATATTTGTATAAATTATTTTAAAACTATATCAAACTTAACAATCTGGCAGATAATATAGAAGAATGAATACTGTAAAAATTGTCTTAAAAATCTTTAGTGCATTAAAAAAAATTTTATCTAAATAAATATCGTGCAGGAACTTATAAAAAAAAATATTTAAAGATTGGTCCAGAATTAAAAACTGAAGACTTATTTGGGCAGTGGGAATTGGGGGAGTATTAATTAATCTATTAAACAAGTAAACTCTGTTCACGTTCGATATTTTTCAAAATCGATATCATATTTTCTAACCCAAATAAAAATCCTCGGTCAGGACCTTGATAAACGACTGGATCATCGAGGCCTCGATGTGTGGCATGAGCAAAATCAATAATCCGAACATCCACTAATGGTTCAGGCGAAGGATTGTTTGTATCACTCTTTGAAGGATTTAATTTGACGGGGAATTTAGCTTCATCGCGTCCCACCTCGCTGCTACTTCTTCGACGACGAGTCGATGGACTTCTTGATAATGAAGGCGATTCATTCTCCTCGAAAACAGTTGAATTCGTTGAGATTGGCTGATTTAATATAGGATATTCAAAAGTGGGAACATCAAGAAGAGGCGAGAGAGTTTCTACTGAAGAACTTCTTCGCGAAAGGCCATGAGGTGAGAGCGTTGTATCTGAAGGCTCATCTTCAAGTGGCCCGGTTGGGCCATCTTGTATACTCCCAGGAGGCACTTCACCTTCATAAAGTAATAACAATGAGGTTGTATAAAATCGAATTGCCTCTGTTGTACTCAGGACTGATACTAATTCTTCAAGTCGGCGAACAAGAACTCTTAAAACATCTATTCGAAGACGCGAACCATTGTGTAAAAATTGGCGTAAGGCTTGTTGAAATCCTCCCACAGTTAAACTGCGTCCAAAAAATTTATTTCGGCAAATAAATCGTTCTGATGTTACTTGATACACCTAAAATAAAAATTCATAGGAAAAATTATTAACTCTGATCTTGATGATTTTGAGAGGAAGCAAACCTATTTTAAGAGGAAGTAAATGAATACACAGGGGAGAGGAGTATAAGGAAGATAGAGAAGAGAAAATATTAAAATTTCAATCAACTAGGACTGTAAAATTAGATATGTGCAGATGAGCAGGTCAAGGCAGTCCAACAGTAGAGAATTAAAAAAATATACGTATGATTTATATATCGGGCCATTAAGATCCTTACCTGACTGATGAAGGCTTCCTAGATGGTAGCCGATATACAAGAGGTTTGATGTTTTGTTAAATAAAAACTTAATTGAGAAAATAAATATATAAATCATCATACGTATATTTTTTTAATTTTCTACTGTAAGACTGTGTTCCGGATTCAAATTAGCATTAACAAATAACTTCTGTATGATTAAAAGTATATATTAAATATACTTTTTATATTCCCAATAACCCTTTAAAATTATTTTATATAAACATAAATAATTACCTGCATTCCTCCGATCCTGACACCCAATTTGCCTGAAGTAGTACTAACTACTTTAATAATCTTGCTCTGTTTTTTTGGTAAACTAGCTGCATCTCCATATTGCCGTGTGCCCATTTTTAAATCCAAAATGCATGGATATGTAAATTTCCATGTTAGATTCTCAAGTAAGATGAAATCTAAATACACTTTCAGGAAATTTAATTTATAATATTGCAGTAATTAAAAATATTAATTAAATTAAAATTAAGAAAAAATTATAGATTTCCGTCAAAAATAGAAAAAATTGAGAAAAAAGGATACAAGGCTCGGCATTTTTTTGATTTGATAAACTTTGTAAATATGTACGATGGCATTTAAAAACCCACGGATTAAATGCTGATTCTTTGCATGGCGAATTCGGCTTATCAGTTTGATCTTCAAAGGATAATTTTAACGATTCATCTTTAATTTCAATACTTCCAGATCGTCGTAATCGTACACCACTAAAAAATAAATTTGAACAATTATTTTTTATAAGTTTTTGTGATTATTGTTATTACAGAGAAGGGATTAATTTAAAAAATCGGGGAATTTAATTTAATTTAATTTAATCTTCAGTTATTGGAAATTATACACTTAAAGCAAAGCACATGTGATTGAACTAGGATTTTTTAATAACATTTATTTGCTTCATACAAAATTATATGGTTCCTGGCTCAAGAACAGAGATATTTTATTGACAAATCCTGGTTCAATGACATGCGTTGCGATATGTGTGTAATTTCAATAACTGAAGTTGGTTAAATAAATTCAGGCCGAAAAGTCTTATTTTGGGAGTTTTATTGAATATCCCAATCTCCATCCCTCTATTATAATCACCTCACAACTTCAAGCAAAGATTTTAATTAATTTTTCTTCTAGTTTTTAAACATCTCTATTTATTTCAATAACATTCTATTATAAATTGTTGAGTTTGATATCTGTAGATATTCAATTATGAGAGGACGGGAGCCTTTCCTGGCCAAGTAAAAATAAAAAACGTTATATTCTGTCGCCCGACGTTTCGAGCGCTAGCCCTGAAGATTAGTGCGACTAGCGGTCGAAACGTCGGCGACAGGATATAACGTTTTTTATTTTTACTTGGCTGCTGTGTCCCGGGAAGCCTCCCGTCTTCTCCTAATTCAATTATAAATATTTTCAGTACTACTTCCCTTTATCTTCAGGGAAAATCAAATATATATGTTTAACATATAGTATATAAATTTGTATTTATGTAGACTTCTCTTGATTTTGGACTTTTCATTTAAAAGTCTTTGCCCTGAAGATTTGCGCATTTTAATGCTGAAAATCTTAAATAAATTGATTTTTTTGGACATAATAAAGTAGCCGTTAAAAAAATCAATTAAACAAAGATTATTAATTATAAAATAAAGATGAAAATTAATATTAATCTGAATAAACTCAAAACACTTACCAGGAATGTTGGCTTACAGGATTTATTCAAGGTTCTGGAGGCTTGCCTAGTCTGGCTTTGCTTGGGAACCTGTGAGCAAACATTCTTGGTAAGTGTATTTGATTTGAGGAGGAATAAATTTGAAAAGCCATACCTTGAAAGTGAAGAATCCTTAGGTTGATAGGTATCTGGTGGTTTAGTTGAGAATGTAAGATAACCATCGTCATCCTGAACTACTCTCACTTGAATCACTCCATAAAATTTAGGCGTGAATTTTTTAAGAAGTTCAGGAAGAGTTTCATAAAATTTTAATTCTCTTGAAACAAGCGGTTTACAAACTGTGCAAGCATCAAGACAAAGCATCGACGAATGACCCCCAACTTGATGAATAAAAGGTTCCAACTGCCAAACAAAAATATCAATAATTATCGAAATTAGATGAAATATCTTTGTTTTACAAAAGTAAGGTGAAATTGATTCTTACAAACTTTTGCATTTCAAAATGAAGATAAAAAACTAAAATTTGGTTATATTAATAAAAAAAAATCCTAAAAATATAAACATAATAATTAGATATGGGATGAGCAAGAAGAAATGAAACTTACAATAATTAAATTATTTCCTTGTTTAGTTTCCATCTGCTTCACACCTCATAAAAAATGCAAGTTTAACTTGCAACAGCATGGAATAAACGAACAAGTTTGACAGTTTATCGAGAGAAATGTCAACGTTTTGAGGGGGATCAAGTTCACTGGCTGACCGAATTCAACTGCAAAAACTGGGGGAGGTCACTGTAGGAAAATCAATAAATGGCAATTGAGTCTGATGACGTAGTTAGAAATTTCTTCTTTCTTTTAGCAAGTTTCACAAAATAGATAATACCAAATCAATAATTCCACTTCTAAATCAAATATTATAAATATATTAACTATTTTTTCTCTAAAAATAATTAAACATTAGGGAATTCAAAGAATTTTTTTTTTTACTTGAAAGATTAATAAATTTCTATATAGTCACTTTATTATAGAAGGGAACTACTCAAATGATTAGATAATCAAATCCATTATACTTTTAATTAAATGTGAGTGTCTATAAAAAGGAAGAATTATATTACGTTCAAATGACATTTGTCTCGCGCGTCAAAATAAACATGAAGATAGAAAAGAGCATTTCGTACATTGAGATCAGAGTTGGCAAGTTTTATCCCGCCGAGTATAATACACGGTTTTATACATGTATAAAACTAGGCCAATGTATAAAAAGTATAAAACTGTAAAAAACCAACCCCCTCCCTCTGAAAAAACAGCTTAAAAACTTTTCATATTTTATAATGTTCTAAAGCATTGACGATATTGTTTGATTTTTAATTAGTGAATAATATAATCAAAATGTTAATAATTGAAAAATGAAATTTTATTTGAACTTCCTTTCTCGTCGGGTTTGCGCATGCGCATCCAAGTTTTATACATTTTATACGTTTTATATAAGTTTTATCCGCAATTTTTGTATAAAACTGCAAAATCGTGTATAAAACCCAACTCTGATTGAGATATAGATTCCTGATAGATTCCTCAGAGCCCAAGACTAAAAAATTATTAATTATTTGATAATTCATTTTGAATGAAATAAAAATTTAATAATTAACTAGGTAGAGCTTTTACAAACAATGCTCAAATATACTGTAAATAAGCCAGTCGGGGGACCGAAAGCGTGGAGGTCCTGGTTCGACTCCAGGGGGCGCAATTTTTGTCCAATCAAACACGAACAAACAAATTTGTTATCTTAAAAATTTAATAATTACAATTTTTCATAGTTTTGATTGTTTTTTTTTTTTACAATTTTTATTGCCACAGGTATATGATGCAGCAAGCAAAAAGAATTTTGAATATATCCTCTAATAAAATGTTTTTCATTTATCTATACTAAATATTCTATAAATTTGTTCCCAGTGGTCTAATCCATTGTTAAGCCTCAATCAACAATTGTTTTTGAAATTTTTCTATTTCATAAATTTGAGTTTAAAATAGTTTCTTAATTTGATCATAGATGTCACTACGTACACTAAATTAAAATTTATTAAAATTAAATAAATTTAATTTCTTATTAAATTAAATCTTTATATATATATATATAATTATTTATTAAAATATTTAATTTTTTTTTTTTTTTTTTTGCTATTTTTTATTTTTTATTTTTAATGAAGAGGTTAGATAAGGACAACAACAACAGAGAGTGTTGATGAGGGAGTCTGCAAACGAGAGGCAACCAGCCAGTGGCGACTCCTCAGTTGACCAGCTGATCAGTTGATTGCAAAGCACGAAAGGGTTCGGGACAACAGGACATGGACAGGCAGTTTTCGTGCACCCGTCGTGACCTCCGAGACCCCTGGGCTTAGTGTTAGGAACGCCTCAAACTACCCAACTCAACACCCCGGACAGTAAAACAATTTACTCTTCTCAATATCGTCCATCAATAAACTCCTCATGATTGGCAATTTATAATTATTATGAAGTGTATAGTGTTTCTTATTCAATTTGACTAATATACTATGGCGGGTACCAAGGTGATCCTAAATCGGTGAGATATTTTCAATTTCTAAATACGGATTCTGTTCCTGTTGGTTGCACAAATTATATATATATATTATAAATAAATATGGTCAAAGAAAAACCGAATTCAACTCGGATATATGATGAAGAGGGATTCCGAAGAAGGGCAGCCTGCATATGCGTCAAAAGCGAACTCGAAAAAGAGGTAATCATCATTACATTTATTTGCTTTTATTATTAAATTAAACATCATTATTTCTAGATGAATATATAATAAGTTACTTAGATACATGTTAAAAAGTGCAATTGTAATAGAAAAAATGCAATTTTAAAATTACTCTTTTGAAACTTCATCCAAGTAACTTCTTGTATATTCATCTTATATTCACTTTGGGCTGTTTTTCACTATATATTACTACTTAATATCTGTTTTAATTGGACATTAATATTTATTTAGTCAATTCTTACTTTTTAAAATTAAAAAGCAAATACTTTTAATGTGTGAACTAAATAAATATAAATAGATACACGATTGAACCGGTTAGAAGTGATTAAGGGCACGATTTTTATAAATTTTAATAATAAATTTGTTAGGTACTTAGATTTTTAATATTAAATTTGTTTTATAATTCTTTTGATTCCATTTAATGAAGAAATTACTTTTGTGTGATATATACAATATATATATATGTGGAGCACAAATGCAAAACTGCCCTTTTCCAAAAAATTTCGAAATTGAGTTAGAGGTCGTGTACTACTAATTAGTTAGTGGGGATTCTGAATTTGAACTTATTTTCTTTCCAAATTATATATTTACCATAAAAAACATAGTATGAAATATGCATTTGGTTGCAAACTTTCTTTATCCATTGTATGGTTTTAAAAATTTTTTATTTTACTGTATCCCAACCAGATCAAACTGGACCATGTCGATATTGATACGTTTCAAAATCTCTCCTGCTAAGTAAATTAATATATTCTCCTAAGTGGACGGTTGTAAAACTGCCTATGTATAAAATTGAGCTGCAAAACTCTCCTTTTCAAACACATTTTTATCAATATTTTATTTATTTATCCATCCTAATGAAAATTGCCCAAATTACTTGGTTTAAAACCCAAGTCGAACCCGAACAGTCGAAAAATGTTTTTAGGCTATCTTTTTATAGCAAAAATGAATATATAGTTTTTTTCTATTTATCAAAAAAAGTGCATAGTGAATAAGGATAGTTTTGCATCTCAGCTCCACATATACCGTATATATAAATATATATATATATATATATATATATATATATATATATATATATGATTGTTTGATATTTCGCTTTCTTCATAAAAATTTCCGAATATTCTGCAATTTTTTTCTTTTTAATTATTTTATTCTATCCATACTATTGTATAAAGATTGTGTGAGTTTGTTTGTATGACTAGAAAAGACTCAGAAAGTACTGAACTGATTGAAACATTTAACTCAGGTCCCTTTGGGTAACACAAAGACTTTAAAAAGTAATTATATTTAATTTAGATAAATTTTCATTTCATAACATCTAAGTACTTTTATGTCCTCGAGCTTGGTGTAGGGATTAGCGTGCTAGCCTCATATACCAAAAGTCGTGGGTTCGGACCCCAAGCAGTCCGATGATTTTATTTAAGCCATTTGGATACCAAATGGCTTAAAAAGAATGCCTGGACCCACAATATGTATATTAATTAACAACGGATATCGTCAAAGTCTTATATGGCCTGACCGAAAAGACTGTGTGAATGTGTGTGTGAGTGAGTGTGAATGAGAAAAAAGGGTGTGTTTTTTTATAAAAAAAAAGTACTTTTATTTGTAAACGATTATTTAAAATTCTTTTGATAGTAGTCTATTGTAGACAGAAATATAAAAAAATAGCTATCTGTTTACTTTCTTATACCTATACACGTGTTATATTAATAAATAGAGAAAGTATTGCGATCGTGTCAAAAAAAAAAGATTTTGATGGAAATACACGTTTTTCATTCACTAATTCTAATTAATAATTAATTCTAATTAATACCAGGGTAATCCATTATTTTTTTAAATGCTCATTAATTATGATATTTGTTTTTTCTTAAAAACACACTTTCCTCATTCACACTCACACTCACACACACATTCACACAGTCTTTTCGGCAACTCAGGCCATATAAGACTTTCACGAGATCCGTTATTGATTATTACATATTGGGGGTCCAGGCATTCTTATTTAAGCCATTTGGTATCCAAATGGCCATTTGGTATCCAAATGGCTTAAATAAAATCATCGGACTGCCTGGGGTCCGAACCCGCGACTTTTGGTATACGAGGTTAGCACACCAAGCCCGTGGGCTAATTATGATATTCTCCATTTGGTTGAAGCACACATTATTGTATCTACTACATCGGAAATTAGAAGAAATGATTGCCTTGGTACCAATACAAATATTTTTTCCTGTTTGTTTATAAAGGATTTTGAAGAATTATACTTTCGGAAACCAATTTTACCTCGACACATCACAAAAACTTTCGATTACTGAGAATGTTGTGTGCTGTGCACAGTCACACCTGATTTTTGTGAATTCTAATCTTAAAATAAAAATAGCACAAATACTTTTTTGAAATAGCCTTGATAGATATAGCTTTTGTTTTTATTAGGCAAATTTTGATTGTCTCAAGGTTGGCTTTAAATTTTCATCCTCTCTTGGATGGGTAGGGAATAAATAAATCCGTAAGACGATGATCTGACGTCAGGCGCTTATTTAATTACCAGCTGATTGAGCGGTTGGATCGTGATAGAAAAAAAAAAAAAAAAACCAATGAGAATTCCAAATTGGAAGAAGATGGGAAGTAAAATGGATCAGGGTAGTTCTAAATAAGTTAATCTAGTGGGAAATTGAATTTTTTATAAAAATTTAAAAACATCCTAATTTTTATATTATAAATACTTTAATCATTTTTTGGTTTAAGTAAGAGAATTGTTTTTTTTTTTTTTTTTTTTTTTTTTATAATCACTCATTCTCCATTGGTTATAATAATAATTTCTCTAAAATTAATGAGATATCACGATTCACTTCAAATGAAGTACTACTTCCAATTTAATTTTTTTTTTTTTATATATTAATTTATAACTCTATCTTGAATGAGGCCACCCTAATTATAAAACAAGACAAAAATGCAATTGGAAATATTTTATTTATTAAAATTTTTGGCTTTGTTTAATTAAGCATAAATATGCAAATTAATTTTTAAATTTTCTCATTTTTTTTTTCTACCTTTCCAAGTTTTTTTTTTTCCTCTCGACTGGATGGACAAAGCAATTCAATGATTCGCAAACTTTTTCAGACCATTTACCCCCTTCGCTCTAGTAAATCAACCCTTTTTATACTTTGATTATGAAAATTAATTATTCCTTAAAAACTTCTTTTTTAAATTTATTTACAAAAATTTTTAATTGAATGTTTATTGGGACTGAGATCTGAGATCTGAATTCAAAATTTCAAGTTGTTTTTAGTAAGATTTAATTAAACTTCGACCCTTGGTTCTCGTTGTAACATTTTGTAAATTAAAATTAAATATACAAATTTAATTTTAATTATATTTAGTCTTTAATTTCTCAAATAAATATACTCTATTAAGTTCTTTTTTTTAATACTTTATCTTACCTCTATAGGCTTATACTGTATGTTAATATATATAGAAAGTTTTAGATTCATATCAAAAATTCGATGACGAGATTTGATGGATCTTCACGTTTTGAGGTCCCTTGAATTCAAAAAAGTGGCTTTCGCAACATGGTCTGTCTGTCTGTCTATGTGTCTGTGAACAAAATTTCTTAACAACGTTAAGAGCTACCAGGCTGAAGTTAGGCAAAGTACTATATAGTATTTTACTGATGTACTTTTTCAGTTTTTTTTAGATTTTCTCAAAATTCGCTCTAAGGATTTTGATTAAAATTCAAAAATCAATTATTTTTTAGATGCCCTTTCAAATGTATATTCTCATTTTGCTCACAAAATTGTTTGAAGACTACTTTACTCTTGCACTTCATAGAAAAGATAAGAGAAATGGTGGTATCAAAGGTGGAAATAAAAAATCTACCATACTGTCGGAAACTAATTATATGTCTACACAAAAAATCTGGTGCGACCAGTCACACCAGATTTGTTAGAATACTTTCTTAAACTGCTTAAACAATTTTTCATTTGATCTTTTTTTCCTTATTCTTTTCAAGGCCTTTTTTCATTTCCTTTTTATGTATGACATTTGAAAGTAGAAGGGACTAATTTAGGCAACAGTAACCTTTGCTCCTATTAGGCTCATTTATTTACATGACATAGAGATTGATATCAAAACAAAAGAAATTGCAAAGTGATTAGAGGCCATTAAAAAAAGCCTATTTTTTGCAGAAGATATAAATATACATGTTGAATGTCCATAATTTACATAGTTATAAATAGTTTGGGGTGCCTCCCCTTTGACTGCCCCGAGTTCAAGGTCTTTTTTACTCAAAACAAATAGAAAAATTTCATTTATTTGATAATACAAAGTCCTTTGCTTATTTCGTGCTTAAAGATTTTTGTATTTTTAATTTTTCTTTTTTTTTTCTTTAAAGCCCATTAATTACATTTTTTTTTTTTTTTTTTTTTTTCAAATCACGAGTTTAAAATTTTTGCCAAGAAATCAAAGAAAGCCATCTCAACTTTGTTTGAGTTATGTAATAAACAACGAGTCCAAGGGTTTTTGTATTGTTTTTCTTTTTCTTTTTTCAAAAGCTCATTAGTTTTGTTATGATAAATAAAATTTTAAAAATATTAAATCATATCATTTAAAAAAAATATTTCTTAAACTAAATATTAGTTTAATAAGCTTTTCTTATTAATAAATATGTAATGAATATGATATCATAATTTTTTTTTTCCCCCACTATTATGATATCAAGTTTTTTTTGTTTTTATTAAATTTGAATAGAGATTATCAATTATCAAAAATGTATTGACTTCCCAAACGTTTTAGGTTCTCCTAAATTTTATTTTACTTTTTTTTTATTCTGCCCGTCTAGCCAACTGCCATTGGGCTAAAAAAAATTGCAAAATATACATATATCAAAATAATATAAAGAAAACAATATTAATACAATAATAAAAATACTAAATTTTATTTAGGATTAAAAATTCTCAATCTCTTTTGTTCTGTGTATATACTAGTTTCCTTACCCTTTTGAACGCAAAAATATTTTTATTTACTTCAACTTATGGTCCATATGATACAACCGGAAATGTATTTTTAATTAAAAAAAAAAGATGCTAGTTACTTTTGTTTATGCAATTTTAATTAGCCAGTTATATGCTGGCTAAATCAGTTTGTTTTTATTTAGTAGTATCAACTCTCAAAGTATTTAAATTCTAATAGGTCGTTTTCGATACCTGTTAATTCTTTCTTATCTTGATTTGTGAATTTGTTTTCTTAAAAACAGGTTGAGATTTTTAAACATATCCGGTTTCGAATTATATGTTTGAGAGAATTATAAATTTCTACTGTTCATTAGTTATCAAATTTTTTATTTTTTCAATTTTTTTGAAATAGGACATTCAAAGGCAGGCTGCAGTCAGTCCCCTCTAAATTTGTATCTCAAATTACGCGTTTTAAGGAATTTTTCGATTTTTTTAACGAAAAAAGACATTTTCTTAATAGACAGATTTTTTTCATCTAATTAAAAAATTATGATAATTAATCTAGCAAATCTTAATTATATTCGGAAAATTTAAATTTAAAAATTGAAAAATATAAATTCCTCGCCGAACTCGTAGTAGATGAATTAAGTATGATAGAACGATTTTCTTATTCTTCTGTCCTCGCCTTTTTCCCGCGATGCGGAGCTATTTCCCTCCAACCCTACCATGCGTTTTTGGGACGGGAAGAAATAGGACAGGCCGGCCTTTCGCACGGTCTGACTCCTGTTGAAAAGAGGAAGGAAGAGACAGACATACAAAGTACTGAAGGACTGCCTGTTCCAGCTCGGGCAGCTTGTGGTCGCCATCCACCTACCCACAAGATGTGGGCCCCTGAGCAGATGGAACAATCCAATAAGGTTAAATAGAGAAAATAAACAAGCGATTGCCATAGGAGAAATTTATTTCCTATGAAGAACAAGAGTAAAGTGGTCTTTAGAAGATTTCAATGGCAAAATGAGAATATACATTTTAAAGAGCATCTAAAAAATAATTGATTTTTGAATTTTAAACAAATTCGTTTGAGCGAATTTTGAGAAAATAGAAAAAAACTTTAAAAGTACATCAGTAAAGTACTAGTACTCTTTGGCCGATTTTGTTCAAAAGCTTCGTGTCACGTCCCAGGACGGTATTTAACTTAAATATAAAATTTCAACCTCCTAGCTCTTTTCGTTCTTGAGATATTTTGTTCACATACAGACAGACCATGTCGCGAAAACCACTTTTTTTTTTTTATTCAGGAGACTTCAAAACATGTATATCCATCAAAATCTCGGCATTGAATTTTTGACATGAATCCAATACTTTCTCTCTATATATTTCATATATAGGGTAAGAGAAAGTAAAAAGGCTTTCCGAATGACTATAACAGACCCTCTTAACGCTATTTCTTAGCAATAATAAGCTTTGGCTCCTTATGTATTTAAATATTATCTTTTCTCATTTTTTTGTTAATACCAGGTATAAATAGTACAATTTATTTTGTTACTGATACTTTCAGTAAATAAATCATTTTCCCAGATATTTAAATGAACTTTGCAAGTTTAACCAAATCCTTTCGATAAAAATACACTCAAATCCTCAAGTTAAATCTTTTTAGTCACTTACTGACATGCCGCTATCCATTATCGAGTTTGAGCTTGTAGAGCATCAACAGGTGAATTTTTTCAATAGAGATTCTACTAATGAAAAAAAAAATCATTTCAAATTTTTTTCGGGTAACTTTGGCTAGCAGTTCAGTCTGGAATGTTTATTTACTGTACTTATATTGTGATATAATATTTAGAAATGATGTGAAATAATTACTCTTGCATTGAAATATCATTTGAAAGGATATAATTAGCATTGCTTAAATAGTTTTGAATCTGGGAATGGTCAAATAGAATGTCTAAATAGTTGATTGCCATTTAAAAAGTAAAACATAAAGGAAAAGGAATTTAGAGATGGGATATTAAACATGAATATGCAGGTAGATTCTTTTCTCTCTTTGAATCTCCTTATGTAGAAATCATAAAAGAAGACATTTTCTAAGATGGAGACAACCCGAAAATAGCCTTAAAAAAAATGGAAGGTAGGGTTTGTTTCAGATTATTCTTTGAAAATTTTAAAAAGCTTCTTTATCTGGGATTATTTTTTGACAAAATAATTGGCTACATGATTCAAATAGACATAATTCCTAAAAGAAAATTTGCAAAAGATTTTTGGACACTTTTCTTTAATTTGTTTGTTATTCTGAGTTAGGTAAGGTTGACAAAGTGTATGTGAAGAATGTTAGCTTTGCAGTTAGATCCTTCATATATGTAGAATTTATTTTTATTTTAAACGGAAAGAAAGAAGGTCTCTCGGATTGAAGATTTTTGCGAAGACTGATACAACTTTCCAAAATTAAACATCCTAAGGAACATTTCTACTTAAAAAGAATTAAAAGTAGAGCTACACTTAGGAGGACACATGAAACTAAACTGAAATAGGAAGTTATTTAGTTAAAGAAAGAATTGTAATTTATATATTAGCGAAGCCAAAAAAAGTCCTCGGTTTCGATTCCACTAGGATCCGATTCCTAATATTTTAATATCAGGATCTTTACTTTCTCTTATCTCTGTATATGTTAATATATAGAGGGAGAAAGTATTGGAATCATGTCAAAAATTCGATATCGAGATTTTAATGGATATACACGTTTTGAGGTCAACTGCATCCAAACGCTAAGAGGTAGAAATTTTATATTTAAACTAGACGCAAAGCCCCGCCTTCGGCGGGGCTTTCCGCCTAGCCAGGGGGCTGCGCCCCCTGGACCCCCTTGCTCGCCTTCCCTTTTCATTTTTACTTTTATATATATAGAGTTTATTTTAACGGTTAATTATTCGTGAACTTAAGATTTTTTGTGAATCATATCCTTTCCGGGACTCTCCCGGTACACAGACAAAAAATTTACACCGATATTTTAGAATTCAAAATGTAAATAAATAAAAAATCGTAAACATGGGAAAATATTTATATTTTGTTACCATGGCAACTATTTCTCCTAATTTTTATTTTTTCTTATTTTAACGGTTAATTACTCATTAACTTATTGTTATTTGTGAAACAAAACCTGTCGGGACACTCACAAACATACACAAAAATTTCATCAAATTGGTTCAGTCGTTTAGGAGGAGTTCAGTCACATAACACGTACAGAAGAAAAAAAAGGCGGCAGGGCCCCCTTCCCTTTTCATTTTTATATATAGAGATTATTTTAACGGTTAATTATTCATGAACTTAAGATTTTTTGTGAATCATATCCTTTCCGGGACTCTCCCGGTACACAGACAAAAAATTTTACGCCGATATTTTAGAATTCAAAATGTAAATAAATAAAAAAAATCGTAAACATGGGTAAATATTTATATTTTGTTACCATGGCAACTATTTCTCCTAATTTTTATTTTTTTCTTATTTTAACGGTTAATTACTCATTAACTTATTGTTATTTGTGAAACAAAACCTGTCCGGGACTCTCACAAACATACACAGAAAATTTCATCATAATTGGTTCAGTCGTTTAGGAGGAGTTCAGTCACATACACACGTACAGAAGAATTATATATATAAAGATTAGGCACTCCCCTGTGGCGTGAAAATAAACTTTTAATCAAAATCGGCCAAAAAGTACTAGTACTTTATTGATGTACTTTTTCTATTTTTTTTTTCGATTTTCTCAAAATTCGCTCCAACTATTTTGATTAAAATTCAAAAATCAATTATTTTTTAGATGCTCTTTAAAATATATATTCTCATCTTGCCCTTGAAATCTTTTGAAGACCACTTTACTCTTGTACTTGATAGGGAAGATAGGAGAAATGGTTGCCATGGTAACAAAATATAAATATTTTCCCACGTTTATAAATTTGACACCTTAATAACCTCTAATATATTGGCTGAAACTAAATACATGTCGACACAAAAAATCTGGTGTAACAAGCACAGAACACAACTTTCGTTTACCGAAGGTACGAGAAAGTTCTGTGCTGTGCGACCAGTCACTCCAGATTTTTTAATAAATAAGTTCACAACCATTGATTGGGTAATTGAAAATCTTTATTAATTTTTAAGGAAATAAATAAGTTATCAGAAAGGAAAAGGAAATATTCTCTACAAAAATAGATTATCGGAATTTACTTTTTATTATTAATAATCTACTTTCAAATTATCAATAATTAACAATACATTATTTTTATTTTCTTTGCATTTTACAGACAAATGCATATTTATCCTGTTTAAACATATTTTCGGGGAAGAAATTAGATTATTAGGTATTGATTTAATTTTGAACTGTTCTTATGCATACTAGATTCTCAAATTTGGAAAAGCCAAGCTCTGCAAAATTTAATTAAATCATTAAACTTTAATCTTCTTGTTTGAATAATTCCTATTTTTGGCTGAAATTTTTATAAAAAAAAAAAAAATTTTATAGAAGATAACGCGATATGGTCTTTTTTCTACTACCATGACGAAAACCACAATATTCCTTTAGGATTCAAATTACAACTAAATTTTTTTCTTGTCTGCAATTTTTTTTTTGTTTTAGCCCAAAGCTCTTAAGATCAACTGCGTCCAAACACGCGATCATAATATATATCAAACCATGTTCGATAAAAAAAAAAAAAATTAATTTCGACTATATTTTTATTTATTTATTTATTCTGTCAGTTTGTTATATGGATTCCAATTTTGATGGGTATCTTAATTAACCTAACAATATAATCTCCAAAATCTTCTTTGAATGTTTAATCGATTTTTAGTTGATCCCATATGAAGGTTATTAGTTTTAAATTGAATGCGAAAGAAGAAAAATTTTAATTTAAACAAAGATGAAACAGCAAATTTATGAGGAATTTTTTTTAACACGTTTCATGAATAAGCTTAGCTAATGAGAGCTCAAAAGTCTCTTATTTTGAGAAAAACTCACCTAAAAAAACTCTAAAAAGATTCCGCGGGCGGGCTTTGCAGGCCATGAAAAAATTACGGGCGGGTAGCAAGCCTAAATAAACGGGTTCGGTTGGACGGGCATGCAAATGAAATTTTATTTAAAAATTGCTAGACATTCGTTCATTCATTTACTAAATCTCGGGCGGGTATGGGCGGTTTTGAAAAAATTCCTGGCAGGCCTGAAGAATGGTAAAAAATTACAGGCCGGGTACGGGGCGGGAAGTCAAAAAAAAACAAATACGGACACGGGCCGGTACGGGCCAAAAAAATTGGCCCGTGCAGGGCTCTATGGGAGGGTATGGAAGTGCGGGCAGCCAAAAATAAAACACTCTCAATTCTCTGTGAATATTCAGACGATTCGGGCAAAATTTATTTGCCCATCCCTGAACAATTCTATAGAGAGAGAGTTAAGAGTCTATAATTATACATAGTACATTAATTGATTTTATCTAGACCTATGAAAAAGGCAAATTTTAATATTATAAAAACTTTTAAACTCATATATCATCCTATTATTTAATTAAATTATTGTAATGATATTTAATGACTGGAAATATACGTAGTAGAATAAAATACCAACTATGTATAATTATAGACTTAACTCTTTCTCAATATTGTTCACTGAGGATGGGCGAATAAATTTTGCCCGAATCGTCTGAACATTCACAAAGAATTGAAAGTATTTTTGGCTGCCGGCACTTCCACATTCTTCCAAAAAACTTATTGTTGTTTTATAAAAAAAGCTCACCTTCCGCCTATTTTGATCTTATATCCACCTTTAAGAAGGAAATTAGTGCAATCATACAAATCTTTGTCTTTTTCCAGTAGATTATGAGTAGAACTTTTTTTTGTCATACTGTGTCATTCTGTCTATTGGTTCCAATCTGACATGTTTAGATAATTTTTTTTTTTTAGGCTATTTCGAAATGGCTTTATCTGATCTGACCAACATTTGAAACCAAAATCTCTTTTTTCGTTCGTCTTTAGTTGTCTCAGCAATTTAAGTGTAATTTTAACAAAATTTTAAACAATTTTTATTTATCTACTCATATACGACTTGATATCTGAATTTTTTAAAATAAATTGTAATCAATTGACTGGCATCTATTATATTGACATTGTTAACACTCATGACCTCATGGCTAGAGGGCAAAAATCTTTTGAACAATTGAATTATGTCTAGACATATAAAATGCAAAGACAACAACAATTGTTATCAAACTTTGATACATTTCCAAAACATTTTTTTTTTTTATAAATATAATAATTTTTTGTCTATTTCCTATTTATAAATATATGACATGATATAAAGTCATATGATAGAATTTATCAATGTCTAAGATTTTCATTTTTATTTTTATTTTTTAGTTTATTAATCATTTGATAGTTATTATCACCTCTTATTTATATTTTTGAAAAAGAAAAAAAAAATTCACTCATAATTCTCTAAAAACAGACGTTAAAATTAAAATAAACAAATGGGTGTTAAAAAGTGATAAAAAACAATCAGCGTTAAAAAAAAGCTATTCTCTAAACAAAATTTTAACAGCGACGTTAACATGTTGCTTTTATTTCCAAGCTATCAAAATCATAACCTTACTTTTTAAGTTAAGGACGCCATTTTTATTTTAAACACGACGTTAAAATATTAAAGGCACACCCTAGACATGACATTAATTTATGTTAACGTTTTGGGTTTAAATTTTTTTTACAGAATATCTATTTGAGGCAAGGAAGTGATTTTGAATAGCATTCTTTAACGCTGATTGTTTTTACATTACTTTTTAACACCTATTTGTTTATTTTAAATTTTAACGTCTGTTTTTAGAGAATAGACCTGATAGTTGGTTATCTAGGAAAAAAATTGTGATTTTTTAAAATTAGATAGTATTTTATAAAATTCTAATCAGTTTTTAAGACTTGAAATTTAAAACTTGTCATGTCTTTTGGAAATTTAGTTAATCACAACTCAAAAATTTTGTTATGGTTGCAAATCTTCAGGGAAAAAAAGAACGAAACGCCTAAAAGGTAGGCAATCCAATGAGAATTAATGCTATATAAGGGTTGCATATCTTCAAGGCGAAAAACCAAAAACTATTTAAATAGCAATAAGAATATACGATATTTTTTAAGTTTAGAACAATGTTCAGTGGTGGATTTACTTAAGGGCGAAATTTTGCTAAAGCAAAAAAAGATTTTTGAATATGCTCGGAGGAAAAAAAGATAAATATAAACTTATTATTACTTTGGGCATAATAGATTTTAAAAAAAATTTATTTCCGCTTTTGGCTGCTGCAGTACAGCCTCAAACATTTTTGTTTTTACATTGATTTTTTTTTCTTTTACCTACGATTGATTTATTTTAATGATTTTTATCCCTGATTTCCAAGAAATGTTAAGTTCCAGTAGCTTTTTAATTTCCAAATCGTTTAACGCCTTGTGTCCCGTAAATTATAAATCCTTTTTTGATAGAATTGCTATCTTACAGAAAAATGGACACTATTAGTTTAATTACCCCATTAAATAGATGTTGGAAAACTGTCTCAACCGAGACGACCTCCCATCCCTTGCTCTTTCTTTCTCTTTCTTGTTATTCTCGGCTCAGCAATCTTTTTATTTAACCACACTAAAATAGTTTTAGACATTTTTAGACCTTTGAAACTATTGTCTTCGGATAAGTACACAGACACTCTTTTGATGATTTTTTAAGGAAGATTAGAGAAAATATATTTTTTCTTTATAAATATAAAGATAACATTCTATAGATAAATATAGAAACTTTTTTGCATTACTCTTTTGCACTTTGAACATTAACTAACTATTGTGGAATGGAAAGATAATTGTGCTTAAATTGTCATTAAAATTAATGAATAGTAACAATAGTGACTGGAAAGGATATTATATGCAAAGGAAAAGGACAAGCCAAATAAAATGCCTATTTGGATAAAGTATCCGGTACTTAATTGATAAATTTTTATTTTACAGAAGCCTTCGAGTGTTATAGAATTCACAATGATTATGGATTCACAAAATATAACTCTTAAGGTTGATAGATTGTGAACATGGTTTGAATAAAGTTGATATCTTTATCCATCCATTCTAATTTTATTTGCATTTGAAAACAGCATTTTTGATATGCAGCTTTAGTTGCGAAGAAAATAAATATTTATAGTTGATATACTTTTTTAATAGTTCTCTCTCTCTCTCTTCTCTTGATGAGATAAAACATAAATGAAATTTGCATTAAACATGATTATAACTTTTTATAGTATTTTCCATAATTTAATAACTTCAATTTTTAGGTTAAGATAATATTTACTAAAATCTAATTAAAAACAAAAAATAGAAACCTACAATAATAATCTTGTAATTAAAATTTGAATATCATCTTATCAAAAACAATTTAATAATAAAATGTATATTAGTCCCTTGGACCTGATGGGTTTTATTTTTTGGTATATTCTAACTTTAGACCGCTGTCATATGATTATACCATCATCAAAAAGGTTGAGGAATATATTCAAAATATCACTTTTTATAAAGTACACCCGTAAAAAAAAATCTTAATTTTAGTGTTCTTACAAATTTTCTTTGTAAATGATAACTACTTTGCATTTGCTACTAAATTTACAAATTTAAGCGTTCAAATATTGTTTACAAAAAAAAATTTAAATTACAATTTTCTTCAAAAAATAGAGTAGGGCCTATGTATTGTAATTTTACATACAATGTATAGTCTCTCAGTCATTAGTCTCAGGATTATAGCTTAACTGCTTTATCCCCTCGGCTAATCGCCTCCTTTCAATGTATAGTAATTTTCGTTAAAAATTGTATTTTTTTTCGAAAGGAGTTTGGGAATTTTAAAATAACCACACAATTGCACTCTAATTTTCAAATGTCATTTTAAAATTACAACACATTTTCATTCTAATTTTCAAACAGCTTTCGAAAATTACAATACATTTGTAAATGGTTTTTGCAAAGACTTACTAAATTTAGTATGTTTTTGTTTATGTAATTTGCTTCCTACACAATTGTAAAATCAACAAATTTTTTTTTTTACTTTGTAGCTTCTTGCTGATATGCATTTAACTTAAATTTGATCCAATGAATTTACTCACACTTGGTGTATAACTTCGTAACTTGTTTTAAGAGTAGAAAATAAAAGCAATTTTTTACTTTGCAAAACGAGTATTATTGATTTACTTGGCTCGTGGCTCGACTACTTTCCTCTAGTAGAGAAAAAGAGAGAAAGAGCAAACGAATGACAGAGAAGGAAAGTGATTGTTACCAGTTGCTAGAAGAGTAGAGACGAAAGAGATAGAGAAGGATATAAATTCTCAATGAGAGAGACAGAGACAGCTTGTAATTAATTGCTTAAAATAGAAAGAGACGCATTTATAAGAGATGACTAATTAAGCCATATATGGAAAAATTTATTAATCTAAATGTGAAATTTATATTTCTACCTTGAAAAATTGAACATCACTATAGAAAATGATAATCAGAAGAGAATTCATAAAGTTAGTGTATTTTCGTTCAAAATATAGAGATAGACAAATGATACTGCTGGATTTGCTTTAATCTTGTTTTCGTCATACTTTAGAACTTATAACTTAGGTAGCGTACAAGTATTACGTAACGCAATTTGGGGGGGAGAGGGTCTCGTAAAACGTTACCATACGTTACAAGTGGAGGGAGGGGGGTTGAACAACGCGTTACGTAACTGGTATTTTAGCAACTTTCCGGTACTTTGAGCATCAAAAGTGTGATTTTTAGATAAAAATGGCCACTTGAGCGTTACGTAACGTCTAGGGAGGGGGGGTCCAGAAAAATGTTACGGCGCGTTACATGGGGGAGGGGGGATCAAAAAATCTTCAAAAATTGCGTTACTTAATACTTGTACGCTCCCTTATCAGACAATTTATATTTTGAATTTTTAACAAAACTCTAGTGGGAGATTAAGGCTGAATGCCCACCAATTGAGCAAAAACATTTTCGGACAAAACGTTTTGTCCAAGAGCAAAACGTTTTGCTCAATACCAACGTACACCGATCGAGCAAAACGCTCAATGACAAAACATTTTGTTCAATTGTGTTTTATCTCCTCGGTGAGCGTTGACCCTTAGAAAAGCATTGAAAAAACAGTTTTAGGCAAAAACGTTTTTGCTCATTTGGTGTGCGTTCATTCTAAAGGTATTGTTTGTTATCAAGTGTTGTTATTTTAGTTATGTAGAGTTCCACAAAATAAAATTATAACTAATTAAAAAGAAACAAAATGAACCGAGACAGTAATTTAAAGATCCTTGGCTTATGTCCAAATATTTCTTTATTAAATAAATTTATTTAAAATGTCATTTTAGATTCCACACGTTTTATATGTAAGGGTCCTTAGCATATTAGGATACACTTAGCATAGATTTAGTAAAACATACTGTATATACTGTACCTAACACCCAATTAAATTATTCTTTCATCTGACTGGGAGACGAAAAATTTTCCCAAGCTATCGTTTAAATTCCATCCCATTGGTTTATTATTTCAATCGTATTTTGAATAATTAAACATAAATTGCTTTGTCTGTAATTCGCTGATAAATAGAATAATTTTACAATAATAAATATAATTATATAATAGAAGATTGATTGATCATTTCATTTTCATTTCCTAATAAAGGACATGAAAAAAAACTGGTGTGACTGGTCGCACAGCACACAACATTCTCTTTCCCTTTGGCAAGAGAAAGTTGTGTACTGTGCTTGTCACACCAGACTTTTTGGGTTGAGATATTATTATGCTTCTCCTTTTGTTTTTATTTTCTTCCTGGCTGCATGTGACTATTGGTCATTATAGGTCTTCGGACCTTATGCACCCATTCCAAAAAAAAAAAAAAAAAATTAGTTTCCGACAGTGGGATACATTTGAATTCAAGATTTTTTTTTTTTTTTTTTTTTTATAAACATTCACACTTTTTTCTCATTCACACTCACAATTGTCAGACTCACACACACATTCACACTGTCTTTTCGGCAACTCAGGCCATATAAGACATTTACGATAACCGTTATTGATTCAATATACATATATGGGGTCCAGGCATTCTTATTTAAGCCATTTGGTATCCAAGTGGCTTAAATAAAATCATCGGACTGCCTGGGGTCCGAACCCGCGACGTTTGGTATACGAGGTTAGGAATTCAAGATGTAAAATTTTTAAGTATAGGAAAATATTTATATTTGGTTACCATAGCAATCATAGGAGTAATTCCTATCTTTCCTATGAAGTACAAGAGTAAAGTGGTCTTCAGAAGATTTCAATGACAAAATGAGAAAATACATTTTAAAGAGCATCTAAAAAATAATTGATTTTTGCATTTTAAACAATATCGTTTAAGCGAATTTTGAGAAAATAGAAAAAAACTGGAAAAGTACATCAGTAAAGTACTAGTACACTTTGGCCGATTTTTTTCAAAAGCTTCGTGTCACGTCCCAGCAGGGGGCCTAACTTAAATATAAAATTTCAACTTCCTAGCTCTTTTCATTTTTAAGATATTTTGTTCTCAGACACACACATACAGACAGTCCATGTCGCAAAAACCACTTTTTTGGATTCAGGGGACCTCAAAACGTGTATATCCATCAAAATCTCGACATCGAATTTTTCACATGAATCCAATACTTTCTCTCTATATATTTCATATATAGGGTAAGAGAAAGTAACAAGTGAATTCTTTGCTGAAATTACCAGACTAACAGAGTCATATGACCAGGTCTTACAAGTAAGGGCATCGCGAGAATTTTTCTCCTGAGCTATCTATTCTCGGCTGTGACGTCACAGACGGCTATTGTCCGCTCGAGGGCAAAACCAAAACACGCTCTTGTAAGGGGTGCTTTCTGAGAAAACCTAATTGGAACTATGTCATTTTAAATGTGATTTGTTGACTCTGATTGTTTTAAAATTAGCAATTGTAGCCAAATAATTCGATAATTTTTTTTAATGAAAATTTTGAGAGCTTATTCGGAGTGTACAAATTAATAATAAATAATTTAGAATAGAATTTACGATCTTTTTGCTCTAATTTTTTTCTTTTTATGTCTAGTATTGTTTCAATATTTAGATCATTATAAGCCGCATCGTCACAAATAAACTTTGCATTATCTTAAATATTCATCTTCTTCTCTTTAACAGACAGGCTTTAGATTTACTGCCAGGAACCAAAAGAAGGAAAATATATAAATCAACTGTTCATTTCACTATCTTTCTTTTTATAGATTCTAATTATTAGGCATCCTCTTTTAAACGAGGAAATTCAAAATTTAATAAGTGTAAAATGATATATTTTTTTTTATTCCTATTCCATTTTTACTTTTTTTTTTTTTAATAGTGGCTGTAAGGTGAACATGATACATAAAGAAAGCTTTATTCATTTTCATGAGTGCCGAACGCTAACCCAAAAGCCAAAAAAAAAATAAAATTAAAAAAAAAAATTATAAAAATTTGGGGTCCCTGACGCCCAAAACAACTTTCTCTCATCTTTGGTAAACGAAAGTTGTGTTATCTCCATGAGGCGGCGCCTATTTTCATTTTTTGTTTCTATGGGACGGCGCTTTTAATTCAAATGATCGCGCTGGTAAGAAGAATTATTTTGTTTATAAATTCATTTTCACTTTCTTTTGCCTAAAAATGTTAATTTATTATAGAGAGAAAGTATTTCATTCACGTCAAAAATTTGATTTCGAGATTTTGATGAAAATACACGTTTTGAGACCCCCGAATCCAAAATTGACTGTGGGGTCAAAATAAAACAAGAAGTAAATGAGCTTCTACGAGATTGACAATTTATTAACAATAGGTGGGGTTGAGAGGCCTTGTTCAAAATTTATATACTAAAAAAAAAAATCCAGATTGTATTTTTAAAGTTGTGTTCTGTGCTTGTCACACCAGATTGGTGAATTTTTTTATAATGGACCTTTATAAAAATAAAACCCCATAATTTAATATGAAATTAAAATTTCATGTAGATACATTCTTGGTTTAATAAAAAGATGACAATTATAACAATTGGCTAATATTTTTTTTTTAAACAATGAAATAATCACAAGTAGAACACGCATGGGTGGGACTTAATATTGTCCCTCACTATACAGTGAGCGTCACAATTAAGTCCCCACTTAATAGCTTTAGTCTTAAGTATATGGTAAATGCAGTGGCGTCATTTGGGGGGGAGGGGGGCAAATGCCCCCACCCCCCGCAAGGGCTCTGATTTTTAAAAAATTTTATATTATTCTAAATAAAATACTCCAAAATACATCTACGAGTATACAAACTGTACAAAATTAAACAATTAATTAATTTAAATATATTTTAGCCAAATTTGACTACCCATTTGTAAGTAAATTTTAAGAAAAAAAAATGTTTGCCCCCAAACCCCCCAAGAAAAAGTTGAAATGACGCCACTGGGTAAATGGTGAAATAATTTTAATAATAGTAATTTGAAAAGGTAAAATAAAATCATCTGTACCAGATTTTACGTTTTACCTTTTCGGTCATTAAAATTATTTCACTATACAGCATATACTATTCCATATATTTAAGACTAAAGCTATCAGGTGGAGACTCGCTCACTGTAACCCACCGGTGGTACATGTCGGCGTGAACGTGTTAAACGAAAGGAATTGCATATTTGCAATAGTTTATAAAGTCATTAGGTAATATGTTCGAACAATTAAAGATCTAGAAAGTTGGAGGTAGGAAATAAAATAAATAAAATGGGCATGAGATTGTAGTGCCTATAATTTCCCACATGGTTTAGTTTTCGTTTGTCTCTACGTACTACAACTCCTTGAGTATATATCAAATGAAAATAAAATTCTTCTTTTGCTCTATATTTCCACCTATAAAAAAACGGAGTAGAAAAAAAGCCTCGCCCTCTTGTATTTCATTTAAAATAATCATTTCAGAAAAAAGAGTAATCAAAAAGTGTTTCAAGGAGATTCTAAATTAAAAACATTTTTAAACTGTTTTTTTTTTTTTTTTTTTTTTTTTTTTTCAAAACACATCAGAGTTCATTATTCTCTTTTTTTACTCTCTTTCACCTTAGCTATTAAAACCTGAGCATTCATTTCGTTTATTAATTCATAGTCCCATTTCTGAACAATTCTCTTAAGTAATATATTTGTCGATATCCTATTATGTGAGCCATCGCATGTTTTAACCGAAGGTACTGCTCAATTTATTTTGTCTCTAAGTATAGATATTACTTCTAATTATTAGTTTAAAATTTATTATTATTATACAAGATAATTTTCATATTTTAATTAATTTCAAATGATAAAAACAAATTCTATTTGCAATGCTTTTGTTGATGTCTCGTTTTTTTTATTTATTTAACCTCTGGCCAAATAGGAGAGGAAATAAGCAAAATAATAAAATGAGAATCTTTAATGTTACTTTTAATCCCTCTCCTTTAGAGTGAAGTCAAGGTTCTGGGCTTCATAATACGTGTTGTGGATCCTCTCCCTCCTGAGTGATAATATTTTTCAATTAATTTATATAAATAGGGCGAGATAAGACAGTAATCTTTATATACATAATTCATAATTATTTAAAGCAAACATTTGAGATCGTAACTGCAAAAAGATCTCGTTAAGAAAATAAATAAAAATATAGAGAGGAATATTTGTATAGGGTTATTAATATTTTTAAATGCTTTTAGAAATTTTAAAAAATATCCTCCCCTCACCATGACTGGGACGTTAAAAATTGTGATAATATCAATATTATTAAACTTAAAATCCCAAGAAAATTTATTTAAATTAATTGGATACCAAATAGTATAAATAAATTTGCCTGAATCAAATAAATCGTAATAAATTAATATAAGAAATGTTTAAACAGAGCTTCTGATGCCTCTGAATTTTCTCGTTGCATTTTTATTTTAATGGATCACTTCTAAATAGAACCATATTGAAACTTCTATATATTTTTGAAATTGAGTTTTTAACCTAGAAACGATATTTTTTGAAATTTATCTATACGGACAGTTATCACTAGGATTTTATATTTAAAAAAATTATGACTGTTATTTTATGAAAAAGGTCTCTTTTGTTTGACAAGAGTCTAGCTCTCTCTGACAGGCTATTAGCCTGCGTGTCATTTTGGATGCCTACCTTCTTGGCGTTAAAAATTTTTTTTACTCTATCAATTCATATGGTATGTGCGAGATCATGTGTGTATGTGTGTGTCGTTAATAGCACAATTCAAAGTCAAAATATCACAAACAAGTGCAAATTTTATATTTAGTTTAAACATCATCAGGTTACTGGAGATGATATTTGTTAATATTTTAGCCCACCGGATGTATCACTTTATTTTATGAGTTTTTACTATTTAAATTTTGATTTAATTACAAAAATTATTTTTGCAATATGTGGATTTTTTTTTCAAAAATAAAAATTAAATAGGGGTGTAGAACCAAGAGTGTAAGGTATTTACAAAGATCATCTACTTTATAAATTTAAATTATTTTTGGGTCATAGATTTTTTAAAGTGAGCTTAGTCAATTGGAAAGGCGAGAGATTATTAATGATTTTTGAAATATTATTAGCCTCGATTCTCTTAAAGGATGTTTGCTTTCGATAATCACTATTGATTAAATTGACATTTAATTAAATGAAAAATAAATTGTTTGTCCTTAAAGAGATTCCATTTAAAATCTGAACATCCACAAAAATGCTCCCCACGCGTTTTCACCTGGAAACGATCGATCGATTATTTGTTAAAATAGGCATGAGAAGTTTTAGCATATTTCAAAGAAAAAAAGACTCTATGAAACAACTTATATATTTGAAATTTATATACGATTTATTTTCACGAAATATCAGGCCACTGCTAGGATTGTGGTTTGAGGGTAAATTTTTAGTAATGTTTTACCGTGGTCTAGTTTATCTCATGATAATTTCACAAGCTTGAACAAAACTATCCGTTGTTTTTGTTCAAGCAAACAGTAGCGTTTCTAGGATAATTTCGCACAAGCATTTTAATTGGGCAAGCCGCTAGATGCTTGATATAATTTTAATCATGCACAAGCATATTTGCACAAGAAAAACTCTTTATAGGCACATCCGCCATTTTATAGACTTTTTGACATTTGATATTTATTAAATATATATAATATCATTTAAAATTTCAATTTAAATTTATTGTATCTCTGTTTAAAGTAGGGTCCGACCGAAACAAGATTTTCAGCGAACCGAAACCGAATATTCGGCCTCAACCTTAGTTTCGGCCGAAACCGTAACCGTAACCGAAACTTGTATTTCTTATAAAAATTTATATCATTTTACTTTTTTTTTTTTTGAAATTTTTTTCCCCTCCCGTGAAAATCATTTTACCTTTTTTTTAGGGAGACTAAATATTTTTTCTCCCTCAAGTTCAAATCAGTTGACCTTTTTTTTTTGCATACGAGTCTCATCCCATCTTACTCAGACTCAGGTTTCGGCTACTTTTTGGCCGAAACCGTAACCGAAACCGAATATTCGGTCGGTTCCTAGTTTAAAGTTACTTGTTATCTTGGAATAAATAACCTTCCGGGTTTGGCATTTTTAGGTTAATTTTCGGTATAAGCTGTTGCTTGCACAATCATGCTTGTGCCGTGTGGTGCCGAAGGGAATTTGTGCAGGCTTGTACAAAAAGATTGCACATGTATGATTGTCAAGTGTGCAGTTACGTGTGTAGCCGCCTTAAAGTGTGCTTAAACAATTTTGAGGTCAAAATGAAAATAAAGTACATTTTAAAGAGCTTCTAAAAAATAATTGATTTATCAATTCAGATCGAGATTTTATAAAATCGAAAAAAACTGAAAAAGTACTAGACTCTGGCCAATTTTATTTAAAATATTATTTTTGCGTATCAGGGGAGTAACTAACTTTAATATAAAATTTCAATCTAGTAACTCAAATTCTTCATGCTTTATTTTGAACACACATACACAGACAGACAGAACATTTTGCGAGTCATAGTTTTTTTGTCAGGGTGTCTCAAAACATGTATTTCTATCAAATTGTTGACAGAAATGCAATACTTTCTCTCTATATTATATATATATAGGTAAGAGAAATTAAAAGAACTGATAAAATTCTTACCTAAGGCAATCATAAGTTGAGTGCTGTGCTTTCAGACACCAGATTTTTTTTTTCTCTGATCTAAATTTCACTCTCATATGTCTCAAAAGATTACAATGAATATGTTTCTAATTGAATTTGTTAGGTCATTGGATTCTTCTAAAAATTTATTTTTATACAACGAAATTATTTTAACATATCAAACAAAGGCTTTAAGCCAGATTCTAATATAGATTCTAGAATTATTCATTAATTATTTTAAAATTAAATTCCTAATTAGTTTTTGGATGCTTACGTTTATACTATTGAAATTTTTATAGGTCCTTTTTTTTAGTTCTCTCACAAAAAATACTGTCTGAATTTATTTCTGGCAACGGCCAAGTAACAAGTTCAAGGTCTTCACATTTTTTTTTAATAGAAAAAAATTAATTATTTTAAGATTGGAAAGCAAGATTATAATTATTTATTTTTGGAATCTAAAATAGATTACAAAATTGGATGCGATGATATCATTAATAGTACAATCACTGAACTACAAATTTGACATGAATTATATACTTTGAGATGATTTTTTTTTTTTTTTTTTTTTTTTTGTCACTGAGATTAATATTTTTTTTTTCAGATGAGATGCAAAATATTCTAAACAACTTTTCTTAAGGATTGCCAGAAAAAAATATTGTCATTCATGTCTGAAAATTTAGTGTTAATCGTTTTAAAATGAGATAAATTTGATTCTAAATTCTTTAACTCTTTATACTTTACATTTTTTTTTTCTTGACTTGCCTGAAGGTAGGCAACCCATTAAACATTTATTTTTGGATTTTTTTAATTAATTGCTCCAGATCAAGTATGTTTAATTGTTAAAACCTGCCAGAATTAGATCTATAGGATAATCTGATAGGGACAGGAAAAAAAAACAAGACGATTGCAGCCAAATATTATTTTATTTAAATTCCCGCCCTCACGGCTGACGTTTCGGCACGAGCTCTAGGCCATCTTCAGATCCGGCTGGCAATAATCAAAAAGTGTGTTTTTGCAAATATCCGCGAAAATTTAAATAAAAGATTATTTGGCTGAAATCATCTATTTTTTAACCACCCTGTTAAGCCTACAGCCACAGATCTTCAATCACTAGAAGAACAATCGAAAGCTTGATTAGTAAATCTGTTCTGAGTAGTGACTGTTAGATATATAGATGGGATAATTATGGAGAGGAGCAGCCAATAAATAGACTCTCTATGCAGGTTCCAAACACCTGAGACGTTTCGGTCCTTTTTATTTAAGAACCATCTTCAGGCCTTAGATTATAAAAGTATAAAGGCCCCTATGAGCCATTTATTTTGAAAGTCGCCTAAGTACCGCGAGCTTCGACAGTAAGAAAACGCATATTATTCACTTAATAATTGCCAATATTTTAATCGGAACTTTAAATTTAACACCTTTAGATACATTTAAGCAGTATTACTCATTAATATCGTATATTTTTAATTGTATCATATATGTAGTATATATTTGAAACTCATCAGTGGAATCATCGTAAAATTTGATTGACCTGGAAATATACATTTGTAATATTTTGATGACGAAACAATGTATATGCCAAATGTTAACACTGTCTAACTCTGTGCAATTATATATATTCTTTTCTAATCTAAACACTGAAGATGGTTCTTAAATAAAAAGGACAGGAACGTCTCCTGTGATACAGAATCTATTTATTCGCTGCTCCTGCCTATAATTATCCATCCATTTAATTTTTAAATTGAGGATTTATTCAAATTCCTCATAAAATTGACTTTTTGAGCCCCCACTCTTTTGCCTTTTAAAGCTACGACAATATTTAACCTCTCGACCACATGATGGGCTTTATAATTATAAAAAAAAAAAAATGCTTATCCCATTCTGAGTTCAAGGCGATTCAAGTTCAAAAGGATTCCAACACATTTGGATATGAGTACAAATTTGGATGTGCAACATTAAACATAATTATTTCTTCTCTGTTCATTAAAGGGAAATAAATTTTAACTCGCTTGTTCCTTACGCATTTGAATAAAAATATATAATTTGCCAAATTATAGTCATAATACAAATTCAAGTTCAAGGTCTTTTAATTGCTCTGTCGAAAATAAATATTTACATACGCAATTGAATTCTTTTATCATAGTATAGCTTTGATAGCATTATATATCATATTTCGTGTGTTTTGTAAAGCTCTTTGAAACTCAAAATTTTGATTACAGGATCTGGAATTGAGCAGGCAAATGAATTAATTGCCCGTAGTTAAAAATAATTGAACCTTATTTGCCTTGAACTCCGAATTTGAGTCCATTCATTCTACCTCCAAAATTTATTTAAACTCATTTTTTATTTTTTTTCCCAATTATTTTTAATTCATTACTTCGTACATTCATATCTGATACGTTGGATAATTTATAAGGAATGAAAGCCTCTATAAAAATAGCCTATAATAAATTCAAGTTAATAAGCTAGATGAGCGAACGTTGTCGTAGTGGGGTCATTGATGTCTGCTGCCTTGTCGTAGGTGCTACTTGTGACGTCATCGCGACGGCCCGATCATTGGATCGTACCCGGGGGCGGAGTCGAACCCGAAGAGGAACCGAGTGTGACCGCCATCCGCGAGGTCCTCGAGGAGGCTGGTGTCTGCGGGAAACTCGGCCGTTGCCTCGGAGTCTTCGAGGTAATTGAGGTTTGGCTTGCTTTTTTTTTTTTTTTTTTTTTTGCTTTTATATATAGGTCTACTCTCTGAGATCATATTAATTCTTTGAAATAGTGCAAAGGCCGAAATTAGAGAAGAAACTCATTTATACTGATTCTAGGGCCTCAGCTTATTTTTACCTTTTTTTTTTTCTTTTTAAGTTTTTTCATTTTTCCCTGGTTTTTTCAAATTTCCTAAGTCCCTAATCATCTAATCATCATATATGATAGAAAAATTTTCTCTCAAATATTCGCATATAGGATTTTTTTTTTAAACATTCACACTTTTTTCTCATTCACACAGTCTTTTCGGCAACTTAGGCCATTTAAGACTTTGACGATAACCGTAAATTGATAATATATCTATTGGGGGTCCAGGAATTTCTATTTAAGCCTTTTTTGGTATCCAAATGCCTTAAATAAAATTATCGGACTGCCTGGGGTCCGAACCCGCGACGATCGGTATAGAAGGTAGGCGCGCTACCAACTACTCCAAGCCCCGTGGGCCTCTATCAAATTAAAATTAAATATACAAATTAAACACTAGGTTATTTGTTTCAAAGGTTTTATTAATTAAAAATTAATACTTGATACGTATTTCGACAATTCCTTGTCATCATTAGAAGTGATTACATTCTAATAGTACTAATACTAATACTTCTAGTATTCGAATGTAATCACTTCTGATGATGACAAGGAATTGTCGAAATACGTATCAAGTGTTAATTTTTAATTAATAAAAACAAATAATCTAGTGTTTAATTTGTATATTTAATTTTAATTTACAAAATGTTTCAACGAGAACCAACGGTCGAAAGTTTAATCCTCTATCAAATGAAAATCTCAATCTAAGAAGACGTTTCGACTTTAATTACCGGTACATAATGCTATCATCATCAGTTTTTATGAGTATGAAACGAACATAAATAAAAAATTATAATACAACGTATTTTTTTTTTTGTATTATAATTTTTTATATACATTTATGTTCGTTTCAGCTCATAAGAACTGAACTGATGATAGCATTATGTAATTAAAGCCGAAACGTTTTCTTAGATTCAGATTTTCATTTGATGGAACGTTGTAATTCACTTTTTCCCATGTTTGACTGACATTCTCTCTTCTAATCATTGAACAGCCACTTCTCTCATCGACATAATTCATTTTTCTATGATGAAATGTAGGTAACTTAACCTAAACCAAAATAAATAACTTTTAGTTTAATTGAGATCATAGATATTAAATCTCCCTAGAAATTAGCAAGTGAGTCTGTCCTGATTTATAGCCCAAGGGAATGGAACTAGATCCATTCTGGTTATTCCAATCAGTCATTGGTTAGTCGGATATTTGGTTCAAGTTATCTACCTTGCAGCAGAAAAACAGACTTTAATAATTCATTTTTGCTTGCTGAAATGTAAATAACGTAACTCAAACCAAAATAATTTAATTTAATTGATTATTTTGAAAAAGAAACATGTGCATATAAGATAAATTGGACATGTTGCCTTTTCGAAATTACCGATTCAATTGCAAACATAGTTGTTAAATATCTCTACGAAGATAAGGATAACTAAAATGAGTTTAGAAAAAAAGAGAAGATAGCTTTAGAAAATAAAGTAACTGGATCTGCTAGCTATTTGTTTGCGTGGATGAAGCTGCCTCGGTAAATAAACATTAGCCCAAGGGAATTAAAAAAAAAAAACAAGAATTTTTAAAATATTTAAATTAAATAAAAACAAGAGTCTATTGAAAGCTCTATGTTTAAAGGTATGTCAGTAGCACTAATAAATATAATAAACACTATCTTTTATTTAAAAATACTATTCAAACAGAAAATGAAAAGATTATATTTCTTTTTGTGTAATTATATTTGTTAAAAGATTGAATTTTTTATCTTTTTGAATTTATGAATGGAACGTCGTAATTCATTTTTTTTTTAAGCTAAATTATACTATCTAATTAGAATTTTTAATCATACCCACTATATATTACATTATATAAGACATAAATGTTGCAAATTTATACAATATTATTTTTTCTTTTCTAATTAGCTAAATCAAGAATATTTTATTGCCTTTTTGGTTTTAAATTATTTTCTCATTTGACTGAAAAGAGTTTATACAAGAAATAATAATTTCTCTCTAGGATTCTTATACGAGTTACTTTATCATATTAATATATTACATCTATATTCACAAGTTCATACTTATAGAATAAGTCTTTTTTTTATCTTTAATATTTAATTCCCCTGCAAAAAGAGTCAGACTCTCAGAGCGGTTATACTGGTGGCATAGTCACCAGGCGTCAGTTAAAGGGACTGCGGAACGCAAATTTCATTAACTAACTTACATTAACAAAAAATAAAAACATTATTGAAACAAACATACTAACATTTTTTGTTTATTATTTGAAATTAAATGATATTTTTTCTTATTTTTCAGAATAGTGAAAGAAAACACCGTACCGAGGTTTTCGTATTGGTTGTCACCGAAGAACTGCCTGAGTGGGAAGACTCTCGTAATATGGGTAAAAATTTTACATTATTCATTAGCCATTATTTAATGTTAAGTACAAAATTCTTCAGTGACATAATCAGGATTTTTGTTTAGGACGGTTTAAATAAATTTTCCGTTTAAAATTTGCATTTGATTTTTCTTTGAAATTGAATTTTAACCATTAGTAGGCTAATTTTTTTCATTTATTTTCCTTGTTTACACTTCTCTTTGACTTTGGGTGGGGCGTGACTAAGCTGAATACGCCACTGTAATTCTAGTAGGTTAGTGCATTTATTATATGCGTATATTTAATTTTTGAATTTTCCTTTATAAAAAAAAAAAATATTGTGACGACCACAGAGTACGTTTTAAAGATTTTTTTTCTTTTTCTTTGATAGTATACCAGTCCCCGAGATCTAAATTTTGGTACTACCAATTTTTTATTAATTAATACCATGTTTGTGCCTTAGACTGTTTATTTACTTTCTATTACCTTATATATGAAATACACTGTATATAGAGAGAAGAAAGTATTGCGATCATGTCAAAAATTCGATGTCGAGATTTTTTTCATTTATTTTGTTCCCACTGATGAACTTGGTTCAGATCATTTTGTGTATCTCATTTTCTTAGTAATCCTCAAAACGTATATTTCCGTTGAAATTCCAACACCGGAATTTCCTATTAATCTGAAAAATTTTGCTTAGATATAGTAATTCATTCAAGAATTTAATTTATATTATAGAAAGAATTTTCCTTATTATATAAAATATTTTGTTTTAAATACGTTAACACATATTACTTTAATTTTTCATGTTAATTCAGCAGAAATATTTTTCCTTAGTAAAAAAAATGTGCTTGAGTTTATGGGAAAATTGCTAAGAGTGAAATTTTTTTTACTTTGGATTCAACCTACTATAATTTTCGATTAAATAATAATCTTATTAATATCTTAACATTCAGGAATAAAAGGATTAGCAAATTTTTTTCTCTTCCAGGGCCATAAACAGGGGGGTGGGGGAAGTGAGGGGATCCAACCCCCCCTTGTTCGAAAAAATCTATGGCTCTGATGCTTAACTTCAATCTAATCCTTCTCTGACTATTTAATTTTTGAAATCCTATTTAGATTTTAGACTCTTAGAAAAATTTGCTATAGGCTAGTGATGTCTGTTTTTATGTTTTTCATTCAAGGCTAAAAAATAAAAGGTAGTTATTAATAATTTCGTAATTTTATTTAAAAATAAAATGTTTTACGTTTCATATCTACATGCCATGCAATTCTATATATAGTATCGTATTTACCTATTTTTATGCACCCTTAAAAGAGTAATTAAGACAATATGCTTCTGCTTAATTATTTGGGAATTTTTTAAATTATAAATTCAAATAATATAACAGATTCTTAATTTACTGTTTATGCATTTATCATTGGTTCCATTGGCGTAGCCAAAAATTTTTGATGGGGGGATCAAGAAATTTTTTTCAAAAATTCAAGTTTATTTTAGGGTTAATTTGTTATTTTGGTTTTTTTTTTAGCTAGAGTAAATTATTATATTTTACTTTCTCTTACCCTAAATGAAATATAATTTGTATTTCCATGCATGTTTTGGTTATCTAACACACCAAAAAATTCAATTGCCTCAAAACGATCTGTTTGTGTGTTAACAAAATAATTCAAAACAAAAAAAAAAACATATGACCCTCAAATTTAGTCTAACAAAGTTACTCTTCTTTGTATGCAACTCAAAATTTTTCACTAACATCAATCAATAAAAAAATCCACTTTTTTCAATTTCTGGACATGTTTATAAAAATAATACTTAATATTTTTCAATTTATCAATATTTCTTCTTAATCTTTATTACAATAGAATAAAGAATCATTATCATTAAGTAAATTAATTTTCTTTGCTTGTTAATTGAAATTTCATGCTTTTATCTCGTGGAGTTTATGAATGACCACATGCCTCAATATTTTTCTTTTCTAAGACATCGTTGTTCAGATAAACAAAAAAAAAATGTAAAAGATTATCTAATACTATTACTATACGTATAAAAAAACATCTTTAGATGAAAAGTTTTTAAACAAATTAAGTATTTTAATTTTGTTTTTTAAATCCATTAGAAATAAAAGGAATCCTCAAAAAACTATTTAGTCCAGGCGCTGGAGGTAGGTAGTTGAGTTTGCAAAATGTGAGGACCGAATTCTGTCAATGGATTTGGGCTAAGAATAGCTCCAAGAATAAGGATCCGGATCTTGCCGGGCCAATTTTTTTTACCCCTACTCCTCTTATATGTATAGGAAATCAATGGAATACGTGCTAAGATGATAATGTGAAGACTTGCAATTATGGTCAAATTCTTTTTCTCTCCCTTTATTTAAAATTCAAATATACGGCGTAAAAACCACCGCAGCTAGCGGCAAGATAGTATTTTTCATTGATTGGGATTGGAGCACCAGGTAGTAGACTATGAATTTAGTTGCCGTTTTCCACAATTCTGCCGCCCGCCTTCGGCGAAAAATCAACGCCTCACAATTGATTAAATACAAAAATGTAAATAGAGTCTTTTCATTTCATTTTAATGGTCTGAAAATATACAAAAATCATTGTAGAACAAAACAAAGTACAGTGAGCGCCACTATTAATCCCCCATCCGATAGATAGAGCCTTAAGTATATGGTATAGTATAAGGTGTATAATGAAATAATTTTAATGACCGAAAAGGTAAAACGTAAAATCTGGTACATATGATTATATTTTACCTTTTCAAATTTAAAATTATTTCACCATATACCATATACTTTAGGCTCTATCTATCAATTGGGGACTCAATCGTGGCGTTCACTGTACATAAAATATTTTGTAAATCCTTTTTATTTATAAATATCAATCAATATATAAATAATATTATTAACATCAAAGGATTTTTTAGATAGTTTATTAATACTTATTTATTTTTCAGGTCGTAAACGTAAATGGTTCACTCTGGAAGCTGCTTTAGAAGAGTTATCCCAACACAAACCTGTGCAACTGACGTACCTGCAGTCACTGCTCACTTGTCGAAATGAAAAAGTCACATGAAAATGAATCCCCAGCTCCTGCCCCTTGGCTTCCTAATCTGCCACTGCCGACGCCGCCGCCTCCACAACCCTTTTCGTCATCGCCTACGACAGTGGCTTCCTTTCTCTGCTCTGGTAAATCCTTTCCCTTTACCCTAACCATTTAGCATACAGTTTTTTTTTTTTACCTATATAACATATACACATACAGAGAGACTATTATACACAAATAATTCTGTACGCATTCACGCGAATTCCCACAAAATATTATCATATTAAAATGCACCTCCACTCCGCGGCCCGCTCTCTCCTTTTTATTTTGTCCAGTATTACCTAGTATTACCGAGAGTGGATCCCACAAAACAAAACAAAAAAAAAGAGCCGAACTTACATTCCTTCAGCCTTTGAATACAAACTACTCATTCTGTCCACATCAATTCTCATTTTTTTATACCTTTTACTCTAAACACTTATCATGCCTGAAAATATTTTATTGAAAGCAATCGCTCTAGAAGACAACACATTCACAAATTTTTTAGATTAACATTTTATTAATTTAATGATATAATAGAATGTCATTATATTTCTAACTCTTATTCAAAATAATTAAAAAAAAAAAAGAAAAAAGTAAAAAAAGTTAAAACTAGAAAAAATATTAATATGGATAGTGTAGAAGAAATACAAATGTTAAATGCTTATTTCTCATACACTTGTAGAGTTTTACTACTAAATTGCAAGAATGAGGTCTGCAGACTGATTGCCCTTACAGAATATTTTTACAAATCCAATTTTCCGCTTCACTGTTAGCGAGCCGCGGTTGTGAAGGAAATCTTTAATGAAGAGTGTTTGTGTGCAGACTATTATCAAAAAAAAAAAACTATCATTTTTATATTTGAACTTGTAAGATAATTTTTTTTTTTTTTAATTTTTATTTTTTTGTTTCGTTCCTGAGATTATTATTATTGAGTCTATTTTATTATTTGGAGGGTTCTCAAAAGAAATGCTCGCATTATTTTTAATAATAACCAAGAATATATATATATACTATATACAGGCCTAAAATAATTTCTTTGATTAATTCAGTGCATTTTTATTAAAATATATTACTCAAATTAGATATTTTTTCATATACTGTACTGTGCTCGACTACAATTAAAAATTACATGTTTAAATAAATTTTTTATTCAATTTTAGTAATCGAAAAATTTTATTTTATATATACCGGGTGGGCCAATAGTGCGTGGACGGAAGATTGTGGGCTTATTAACGGACATTTTTAAAATTTGTTGATCGACATAATGTGGGGCCTTTAGGGCTACAAATTAAAAATATTTTCGTTCCAATTGCACCTCATATACAGGGTGGTCCATATCAAAGTTATGTTTTTTTAAATGGAACGCCCTGTATATTATTGCATATTTGGATTCTACGGTCAATTTTAGTATGAGTTTATGTCATGCAATGTATTCCAAACCAAACCGTTTAGCCGCAAATCGGGCTTTAGTGAAAAAACTGCTGTCTGGAAAAATTGAATATCTCGCGAACCATAAAACTTAGGGGACTGTTCTTTTGTGAGGTTACTAACCATGAAATGTACTAATGTAGGCCAGATGGATAACCCGGAATTATTCTTGTATTGGGAGATATGGCTATGCCAATTTGGGAAATTTCAATCATGGATAACTTCATTTTTTCAAATGGAACATGCTACTTTTTTTTATGCCATAAGACGTGAAATTTAATTATCTTTCAGATGATATAAGGTTGTCTATATCTATCTTTGGTAGTTTTCTTTTTATTCCAAAATATCTGATAACGAAAAAAAAAATATTTATTATAGACAAAATAATTGAAAAAAAATCCAAACTCAAAACAAAATTGTAATAAATGGAAAAAAATATGCTAAATATTCGAAAATGTCTATAAATTTCCCTTAAAATCATTTATTAGAACTTCTCGAAAAAGAAATTAGGGTTATGTTCAGGTTAGGAGGTGCGCCATCTTGTTGACAAATCATAACCCGAATTTGAGCAAGCGGGACTTCTTCGATGAGTTCTAATAAATGATTTTAAGGGAAATTTAAAGACATTTTCGAATATTTAGCATATTTTTTTCCATTTATTACAATTTTGTTTTGAGTTTGGATTTTTTTTTCAATTATTTTGTCTATAATAAATATTTTTTTTTTTTCGTTATCAGATATTTTGGAATAAAAAGAAAACTACCAAAGATAGATATAGACAACCTCATATCATCTGAAAGATAATTAAATTTCACGTCTTATGGCATAAAAAAAAGTAGCATGTTCCATTTGAAAAAATGAAGTTATCCATGATTGAAATTTCCCAAATTGGCATAGCCATATCTCCCAATACAAGAATAATTCCGGGTTATCCATCTGGCCTACATTAGTACATTTCATGGTTAGTAACCTCACAAAAGAACAGTCCCCTAAGTTTTATGGTTCGCGAGATATTCAATTTTTTCCAGACAGCAGTTTTTTCACTAAAGCCCGATTTGCGGCTAAACCGTTTGGTTTGGAATACATTGCATGACATAAACTCATACTAAAATTGACCCTAGAATCCAAATATGCAATAATATACAGGGCGTTCCATTTAAAAAACATAACTTTGATATGGACCACCCTGTATATGAGGTGCAATTGGAACGAAAATATTTTTAATTTGTAGCCCTAAAGGCCCCACATTATGTGCGATCAACAAATTTTAAAAATGTCCGTTAATAAGCCCACAATCTTCCGTCCACGCACTATTGGCCCACCCGGTATAGTTAATTTTAACATTACTGAATAATTCTGTGTGACTGAAGAATCAAAATTTTATTTTCATTAATATGCTCTTGATATAAATTATATATATATTATTAATAATAATTAAAAATTCCCTTTCACAAGGATATTGGGCTGTACAATAATTTTAAATGTTAATTATTCTTTTTTTATTTATTTATGATATGAATCTCTCAAAGTCTGCAGCATAATTATCGCTGAAATATTTAAAATAAAAAAGACTTAGCTTGCAAGAGTATTTGATAAGTTTTTTTAAAAAAACAATTTACTCTTAGATATTATCCGTCCAAACAAGATTTACGCCCATTCATGGAGCATATATATAGAAAAGTGAAAATTTCATGCGTTAGAATTATTATTGCATTTGCTGAATTGAGAGGAAAAATATAACAGTGAAATTTTATCTTCGGGTTTTGTTGGAGTGTCACTCTTGCTTGGACGAATAATAAATAAATATATATATATATATATATATATATATATTTTTGTTTAAAAAAAATTGATTAATTTTAAAATAGATATTATTAAATCCATTTCATTAATGGGTGAAAAATCATTATAAAAAGCAAATGTAAGAAAAATTTACCAAAAGCATTTTATTGCTTTTTTTTTTAAGAATTATTTTAATAATTTTCAAATTTGTCAATAATTTTATCCTCTAGGACAGTGTTTCCCAACCTTTTGAAGTCCACGGCACCCCAAAGGTGCTTTGGAAATAACACTACACTCTAGGGGCACCCTTGCTTTTTTCCCCTAGCAAAACGAAATTTTTTCTGCTCTTCGGAAAATTTTTCCACTCACGTGAAAATCATTTTACCTTTTTTTAGGGACACGAAATTTTTGCCGCCCTGGCAAGAAATATTTCCTGGCCTGCCAAAAATTTTTCCTTGTTTTTTCCGCCTCTTTATTTTTATTTTTATTTTCTAAATATCTCGCGGTGCCGCGGCACACCGGTTGGGAATCACTGCTCTAGAATATTATTTTATCATATTTCTACTCATTAATTTTTTTTTTTTTCATAGAATCTTATTTCAAAATAAATTATTTTGAAGTAAAATTTTTTGTTTTAATAAATAATAGAATATTTTTTATTTTTTTATTAGACAAACCATTGTTTAAAAAAATTTATCTGATTTTAAACTAATTTCAAACTAAATAAAGAAAAATTATAATCTTTTACAATAATCATTAACTTTATTGAATATATCCACATTTTTCCTCATAATTCACTTTTCACAATTTTTCCAAACTTGGTTTAGAGAAAATAACCCAGACTAAATCTGAAAACCAAAACTAGATTTACAGTTTTGCTCTTATTTCGCTCAAATATTTCTAACAGCCAAAGACTACCCTAAAATTTGCTGTGAATGGACAGTCCGAAATATTTGTTGAGAGCAAAACGCTTGTTTGTTTTTTCCAAACCACTTAATTGAACCAATCCAACTTATCTATTTCTTTTAAATATATTTCCTAAAAGGAAAAAAATTTTATTTTTAATTTCTCGAACAGTTCTTTTTAAACAAAAACAGAAAAGAATTCTCATAGTATGTGATATTTATATATATATGTCGTAGACAGATCGTGAAATTAGACAATTCATGAACTGTCTAGACATTTCATGAACTGCAGCCAGATCGTGTAATGGTCAAACAGTTACATGATCTGGCTAAAAATTTTAGACAGTTCATGAAATGCAATTGGGCCTTAGACAGATCGTGTAATGCTCGAGAATTACATGAAATGTCTAAATTTTTTAGGCAGTTCATGAACTGCCTAACAGCAGTTTTGCCGATCGTGTACTGTTTGTAATTTAATGCAATAAATCTAAAAAAAAAATTTTATTTTTTCGAAAATCAAGAAAAGGGCTTCTATAAGTTGTAGACATTTTAAATAGCTTTAATTTCAAAAAAATTGAGGTAGATAGCTTCAAATTTGTGGCCGCTGGAATCTCCCAAATTTAGAACCCCGAGACGCGCACCTTAACTCAAGATTTACAAAGTGAGGAAGATTTGGAAAATTTAGTAATCGATAATAATAATAATATTGAAAAAAATTGGCTTTTTTCGAGATCTTTATTTGCTTTACAAACAGTACACGATCGGCAAAACTGCTGTTAGGCAGTTCATGAACTGCCTAAAAATTTAGACATTTCATGTAATTCTCGAGCATTACACGATCTGTCTAAGGCCCAATTGCATTTCATGAACTGTCTAAAATTTTTAGCCAGATCATGTAACTGTTTGACCATTACACGATCTGGCTGCAGTTCATGAAATGTCTAGACAGTTCATGAACTGTCTAATTTCACGATCTGTCTACGACTATATATATAGAGATATATATTATAATTAGCTCAGGCCCGGACCTAGCATTTTTGGTGCCCTTGTGAATTTTAGATAAATTGTCGCCTCTTTTTTTAGAGCATTAAATAAAATATTTTTTTTTTCTTAAATATTGATTGAGTTTTCGGCCCTGAATCGCAATACCCACACGACTTTGTATGTCCAGTGAGGGGCAATATTAAGTCCCACCCATGCGTTTTCTACTTGTGATTATTTCATTGTTTCTAAAAAAATATTACATATTTTTTAATGGAAACTTTCATTGTTCAAACCTAGAAAATTTCCAATAAAGATTTTCATTTTCTTTTATAAAAAACAATGAAATAATCACAAGAAGAAAACGCATGGGTGGGACGACTTAATATTATACCTCACTGTACAGTAGGCACTACTATTTAGTGGGCCCACATGTCTGTTTGTTTCCTGCCCATGTCTCATCATTTGGCAAAACAGACTACTAAGGTAGGCGATTTTCCAAGTTTTAGTAAAATTTTCTAAATTATCGCTTGTTTCCTCACTACACTCCAAAGCCCAACATTCCTGAAGTAAAGCACACAATGGGTGTAGTGTTTGAAAATTTCGATTTCTGTTAGTTCTCGATGACGAGATGCAAATCTTCACAATATATACAGTGAGCCCTACTAGAATGTGGACCCCGATACAATACTAATGTGATTATTTCATTGTTTTTACTTTCTCGTTTTTTTTTAATATGAAAAATTATTAGTGAAAACTTTTTGTTTTTGTCTTTTGTAGAACAAATACACTCATTGATCTTATACAGGTGCAGCAAATAAAGAGAGCCTTTGGATGTCAAATGCCAAAATGTCTCCCTTTCGGCATTTGGCATCCAAAGGCTTTGCTGCACCTGTACTTGCTCTTTTCCATTCCAGAAAATAGGCTAATATACAAGCTATAATTTTATTTAATTGGCTATGATTACAATATTTACTCCTAGGTACTTAATTTTTGAACTTTTTTGCAGAGCATTTAATAAAGACAATCTGAACCATAGATTACGGCATATTATTGAATTCTATTAATTGTTCCACGTGGTGGAAAAAATTGGCAAGAGTCCGAATATCGTTTATTCATCTGTCATAGAACAAAAGGTCTTCCTTCCTATCCTTAATAATCATCATAAAAACTTGGTGAATTAGTTTGTATAATTAAAAAAAAAATATTTTAATAAACCTAAAAAAAACTATTATTGTATGTATTTTTTATTAATTCCAGCTCTTTATTTCCAGGTACATACATGTATATATATTTTGAGGGTTCAGCAATTTGGCTTTCTGTACAGAGCAGAGGAAACCACTCACATATATTTCATTTGTAAATTTAGCATCAGAAACAATATTATTATCTTCTTCTTCTTTCTACGCCTGATTATTCCCGAGGTGCGGGGTCGGCGGAATTTGTCATTCATGGGTTTTTGCGACCGGGAAGCAATAGTACAGGCCGGCCCGTCCCACGGTCTGACGCCTGTTGAAAATATAGAAGGGAAGAGACTGACATGCAAAGAACAGAAGTGCCAGTCCCAGCTAGGGCAGCTCGTGGTCGCCATCCACGTACCCAAGATGTGGGTCCCTGAGCTAAGAAACAATATTATTATATTAAATGATAATATAGGTTGAATGGCTTCGGCTGCTGCTGCATATAAATATAAGATTATCCAGATATTTCGATCGACTTAACGTATAAGCATATCCATTGAAAGATAGGCTGACAAGGTTCTGACTATTTATTTAATTATTGTTATTATTGATTAGTATTAACTTTTTATTATTTATAGTCTTTCTTTCGGCTGCTATGACTATACCTACAGATATAAGTAGTCTATATATTAGAAAAATCTCATTATGGCTGGGTCCTGGCAGGCGTTAATAATAATAATATTAATAATAACAATAATAATAATTTATTGTAGCCATCAATTTACATTATTTACAACGTCATTATAATGAATATTGGAAATATATATATACAAACTCACACACACACATATATATACATATACATCAATACATATTCATAAATATACACACCACATATATAATATATACATACATAGTCAACGCACACATATACATATACATTCAAAGGATCATTAACAAATAAAGTTATCAATTATTTCAAAAACCTCATTTACATCGTAAATAGGATTTTTTATCAAAAAGTATTTGTTTCTGTTACCTAGACAAGATAACAAAATATAAATTTTTTTGATGTTAGTTAATAAAACGGGAATTTAATTGTTAATAATATTTATAAGTATTTCTTTCTGCTTAAATGGGTTTTTATAAAATTGGTGATTTCACCTATTACCTCTTCGGTAATTATTTAAGCCAATAAAAAAATCTTGTGTGATGCAGGTCTCAACCATACCAGATTATTTTAAATTCCTAATTTGTATTATGATATAGATATCATCAATCAATTCTATTAAATAAAAAATTAATTTACCGCCTGATTTTTGAATTTTGTTTGCTAACCACGCCCGAGTTCAACTTGATTCGATCTTGTTGTTTAGGTTATCCAAAAATTTTGACATTTGATTATATAATTCCAGAATCCATGTGATTTTATAAAATAATAATTTAATTGTAAGTCAGAAAAATTAAAAAGTATTTAAATGAATAAAGTGATATGTTAATAAAATCTTAAAATCAAAATGCTACCAGGAATTGGAGTTTTTGGTACGGGAAATGTTGTTAAAGTTATCGTACCCTTTCTCCGTGAGAAGGGATTTAAAATTGAAGCAATTTGGGGACGAACATTACACTCGGTTAGTGAAATTGCTAAAGAATTGGACATACCATTTTATACAAACAAAGTTGATGATGTTCTTTTAAGGAAAGATGTTGATCTAATTTTTATTATATGTTCCCCAAATTTGCATGCACAAATTGCTGTGAAAGCTTTAGGAATCGGAAAGCATGTTTTATGTGATAAACCAACGGGATTATGTCAAGGAGAGGCTTTAAAAATGGTCCGAGCTTCTCAATATTATCCATCATTGATATCAATCGTTAACCATAGTTTACGATTTCTGCCTGCGTTTTATAAAATGCGACAAGCAATTGTTGATGGATATCTTGGCCAGGAAGATGGTACAGAAGTGACTGTTTGCGATGTCCGTGTCCAGATGGGAAGTCTTTTACAAGATGCTTACGATTGGCATTGTGATGATACAATGGGTGGTGGAGTGTTAACTCTAGTTGGAAGTCATGTAATCGATTTAGTTTCTCATCTTACAAATCAAAGAGCTGTTCGAGTTCATGGTTTAATTCGTACATTTACTAAAACAACGGATAAAGTGAATGGAATACGGCATATTTCTAGTCCGGATTTCTGTACTTTTCAAATGGAAATGAGTGGTGGAACTTTAGTAACAGCAACGTTAAATAATCATCTACCAGGATCATTCAGTCAAGAAGTATTAGTTTGTGGAAGAGATGGGCATTTAATTGTTAGAGGAGGTGATCTTTATGGGAGAAAATCAGATTCAACGAAGGAGGAAGTTATTTATTTGGATGTTGAAGATTTACAAAAAGGCGGTGCTATCAGTGCTGCTGTTGCCAATGTTATTCCAAGACCCTATATGAAAGGGCTTTTTAAAATGATCGGAGCCCTTCGAGAAGCATTTTTACCAGTAGAAGATAAAAGAGGATGGGTAAAAGAACCAGTTGCCCTCGCAGCAACATTTGAAGATGGACTTTATGTGCAGGCAGTAATTGATGCACTCAAGAAATCCAGTGCAAATAAAGAATGGGTTAAAGTTAATATAATCACCGAAGAACCGGATCCCAATCCTATTCTTAGTGCTGCAGTTCGACGAAGCGCCATATCCATGTAATTTAATTAATTGATATATTTATACATTAAAGGCTGTGCTTTACGATATCTTTAGAATTTTAGTTTTTTTTTTTTTTTTTTTTTTTATTATTTGACTATTTTAATTATTGATGGGACGAATCAAAATATTTCTTAAATCTGCCTCGAATCTTAAGCTTATTTCGCTCAAATTTATTCTAACATTTTTTTTATATTTATTCTTCTAAATTTTTTCCATCTAGTCCCAACTTTTTTCCATTTGATAGTGTATCAGATTTGGATTTTGAAAAAACTTTGGAGAAGCTTCAAGGGATTTAAGGAACCTCCAATGATTCTTCCCATTTCCAATCTTAAATATCAGTAGCAAATATTTTTAAACAAGCTCTACATAAAGACATTAGCAGACCTGCATAAAAATAACATTTCTAAAATCGACTGATAGGCCTACTGAAAGTAATATTTAAGTTATTAGTTTTATAACGATTTGCAAAATATCTACTAATAAGAGGATAATACGGAAAATTATTTATTTTTGGCCGACGGTCCTTAGAATAAAATTGATTAGTTAATTATATCATTAAGATTATGATGCCAGTATTCATTAATCTAAAGCAGGCAGTTTTTATTCAATTATATACCAACATTTATGTGGCCTAATTTTTTTTCTATTTGGAATTTTTATTAGATCTTTTTCTTTAAAAATATTACCTCATTTTTTTCTGATTTGTAATTTCTTTTCCTGGATTTTTTTAGGTAAAATAAGATAGAATATAAAAAAATCAGAATAAACTTCTCTAAATAGATATTTCAAATTTTTCTAAGGTTGTTATTTATTTAGTCATATATCAACGGAATAGTCAATTAATTATTTTGATTTTGAAAGTTGTAATTAAAATGTATTCTATATGTTTTATTATTATTATATATTAAATGACTACTAGATAATATTATTTTATTAATATTTATAACGAAGTACTTAAGATATACATATATATATATATATGCTTCTCTACTGTATATTTGATTTACTGAACAAAACAGCTTGGAATTCTCAAGATATCGTGTTCTATTTAGAATTATAACTTTTTTGTTGTTTTTTTTCACTTATGTACACTTAATTTTATGGTTGTGATGATATTAATTAACATTCCCTCCATTTGAATCTCTTTATAATTATTTTTTTAACAATTTTGTTCTTTTTTTTTTATAAAATGGAGTCATTTTATTTTATTTTAAAATTCATTCTAATTAATAACAATAATACCACGAAATCAAGAATTTTTATCTAAAATTAGTAGTAGTTTATTTTTATTTTATGAGTTATCTCTAACTTTTCTTTTTAAGACTGAAAATTAAGTAACATTATAAATGTTATGGGTGAAGAAATTTGTAGATTAAAAATTTTTTAATAATAATGAAATATACCTCAATTTCTTCTGTATTTCTATTTTTCCCAATCCATTTAATATATACAGGACATATACATTAGAGTTGTCCATAGTTGTTTATAGATGGCTAAAAATAAAAATTTGAATTCTGAAAACACGTACCCCTCATTTTGTTCCTTTATTCAAGTAAACGCAAAATTTTAGACCGATTGGACAACGTTTACCTGGCCCGCCAGAAAGTCAAAGTTCATCGGTTTCCCCGAAAAATTAACACCTGTAACTCCTTACCGGTTGGTCCAGCAAAAAAAATCATGAGTAATTTTTTGAAGAGCATTCAATTTACTAAAAAAAAGTCCTTTAACATTTTTTCGTAAAACCTACGGCTTTCATGAAATCGGCAAAAAATCGAATATGGTTGGGAGGAATGTCACATTGAATTTCAAACACTAGTAGGCAAATGAAATTTTTTTTGAGCCCCAAAATAATTTCTTCACATTATTAACTAAAATCTGCCACAGATTAATAAAAGGAAATTGATAATGTGATTAAAAAAAAAAAGTGCAGGAGGTGGATTTGAACTCGCGAAGTTTGGTTACTTGAGAACGGAAAAAAAAAAATATGTCTATTTAACCACTTGAGCCAAACTTTATATAATTTATTTCGGGATAAATAAGCCATATAAGAAACATGAAATAAAAGAAGAATTAAAAATATTTTAATATTACACATATGATATACCATTTTTCATTAATTTTTATAGGGATTAATAATTTATAAACAAAATGTCAATAGAATACATAATTTTCAAATAATTCAATGGACAAATGTCAGATTGTTTATGCCTTGATGTAATTAAACCAAAAACTGTATCTAACATATGATACATGTGATTAATTCTTGAATTCCCCCTGATTCCAGAGAACTAAAGCTTTTTTAATTATATGATCTAATTTGGGAGTTATTGACGATCAAAGTTAAGCTTATTTTCGATCTTAATGACATTAACACACTCAATTCTATATTATCGAAAAAGCTTATTTAGCATTGTCTAATTAAAACCAAATTTTTACCAGAGATTTATAATTAATAAATGAGTTTTTTTCTAAAGTTTCATTGAGATTGGTAAAGAAATAAATAAAATATTGACTATTTTGTAAATTGAGTTTTAGAATTCGGGATCCCGGTTGAGTAAAGAGAGGGTTGTATGAACCGGGTCTAGGCTTGCATTTGAGATCCCAAATTCTAAAACTCAATTTACAAAACAGTCAATATTTTATTTATTTCTTTACCAATCTCAATGAAACTTTAGAAAAAACTCATTTATTAATTATAAATCTCTGGTAAAAATTTGGTTTTAATCAGACAATGCTAAATAAGCTTTTTCGATAATATAGAATTGAGTGTGTTAATGTCATTAAGGTCGAAAATAAGGTTAACTTTGATCGTCAATAACTCCCAAATTAGATCATATAATTAAAAGGGCTTTAGTTCTCTGAAATCAGGGGGAATTCAAGAATTAATGACATGTATCATATGTTAGATAGAGTTTTTGGTTTAATTACATCAAGGCATAAACAATCTGACATTTGTCCATTGAATCATTTGAAAACTATGTTTGCTATTGGAATTTTTATTATAAATTATTAACATGCATAAAAACTAAAGAAAAATGATATATCATATGTGGAATATTAACATTTTTTCAATACTTCTTTTATTTCATGTTTCTTATATGGCTTATTTATTCCTAAATAAATTATATAAAGTTTGGCTCAAGTGGTTAATTCGTCATTTTTTTTCCATTCTCACGTAAGTAAACTTCGCGAGTTCAAATCCACCTCCTGCACTTTTTTTTTTTTATTCTTAACTGTTATAAAAACCTCATATGAGGGAGAGTGGGGGCTGGCGTATTAATTTTTAAAATTTAAAATTTTAAATATATTCAAAATAAAAATTAATTCCCAAAAGAAATATTTTTCTCAAATCTTGGGGGAGGGGGAGGTAATTACCTTCTTTACTCCCCCCCCCTTGTATCCGCCCTTGATATAGGCCTTATTTAGTTTCATATTTTCAATTCCTGGAAACTTAATTTTACTTTAGAAAATATAAAATTTTTGAGATGATTACGGCACTACGAATTTCGTTTTTCAGTATTATAATAGTAGTAGGGCCTAATCTTTGGAGTTATTGATCTTGAAATTTGTACTTAATTTAGAAAATATAATATAATTAATTCTTCATACTTTTTTTTAATTTTTTTTTTTTTAAATAAATTTGTATTAAAAATATGGTCTTTGTAAGAGGAGGAGTCAACATGAGAATAGAAGTGTAAAGCAATGTGTTGGCAGAAAAAAAAAATAACCTCCTCTCTGTTTTTGATCTCCGGGTATATATCATTGGAAATTTATCATATAAATTATATAAGAAAATTTTTTTTAAACATTCACACTTTTTTACTTTCTCTTACCTATGTATATATGTAATATATATATAGAGAGAAAGTATTGGATTCATGTCAAAAATTCCATGTCGAGATTTTGATGGATCTTCACGTTTTGAGGTCCCCTGAATCCAAAAAATGGTTTTCGCGACATGGTCTGTCTGTGGGTGGGTGTGTGTTCAATTTTAAGCATGAAGGAATTGAGCTAGGAGGTTGAAATTTTATATTTAAGTTAAACACCCCCCGGGACCAGAAAAATAAGCTTTTAATCAAAATCGGCCAAAGAGTACTAGTACTTTACTGATGTACTTTTTCAGTTTTTTTCGATTTTCTCAAAATTTGCTCCAACGATTTTTTTTAAAATTCAAAAATCAATTATTTTTTAGATGCTCTTTAAAATGTATATTCTCATTTTGCGATTGAAATCTTCTGAAGACCACTCCAGTCACACCAGATTTTTCTCATTTACACTCACACTCACACACACATTCACACAGTCTTTTCGGCAACTTAGGCCATTTAAGACTTTGACGATAACCGTTGTAATATAATATTATCTATTATGGGTTCAGGCATTTCTATTTAAGCCATCTGGTATCCAAATGGCTTAAATAAAATCATCGGACTGCCTGGGTCCGAACCCGCTATTGGGATCTTTAGCATTTCAATACGCTACCTGGTGGCTTAAAGTCGAACTAGCGATTGTAGGATAAACCTTCATACGTTTAACGTGATATAAGGGACAAGAACATTTAAACATCTGATATAATTGTATTATTTAAAAAAAAAGTTATAACCCACGAGTAAACATTATTGTTAGATTAATAAATAATACATACATACACTAATATATTCACAAATATTAAATTTTCTCCTTATAAAAATAAAAGCAATGTGTATCTGCTTTGTGTTTATGGGTGTAAAAGTCATGCATCTAAGCATGAAACAGTTCGATTTCATTCTTTTCCAAAAAAAAGACAGTATAGTGAAAATTATAAATAATTTTATTGTAGAAGAATCAATCTATCAGATTTTTAAGCCTTCTTTTTAATTTTTGCCTCTATCTTTTTCTTGTTTTTCTCCAAAACAATTGTGCTCGAGCAAAGGCCTCTCATATCGTATTTTTTTAAGAGCTGATTTATGTGGTGCACTCCACACACATTTTTTGTCTGTACACGTGATATTTTTTAAATCTTCTAAATTATTTTTGTAAGTACAAAAAAAAAAAATTATTAATTTTATATTTAATTACCGGTATTAATTTTTTAGTTAATTTATCATTTATTTATCTTGTATTTATTATTACAATAAAATATTTCAAACACTTTTTGGCTAACATCATATCAGATATCATAAATAGCGGTTACAGAATAAAAGTACAGCCCCAAATGTGCTTGCAGGTACTTCCTAATCCAGCCTTATACGAGCATCCATTCCAATTGTTATTATTATTATAAAATTTGATCATTTATTTGATGAAATTCTTCTCGTAAACTTGTTTGTAAACAGAAAGCAAGAATTTGGTCTGTCATTGAAACTGTCATTACTATTACTCACTTTAAAACATGACCAGGATCAATAATATTGTCTCCACAAATAAAATTTCTATTAGTAAGTGTGGCAGAAGAAAACCTACAAATTTCCTGTACCGTCACACCCATTTTTTATTTTTAATTAAACTTTTTGTCTCATAAAACACGAGTACTTGCGTATCAGCTCAGCCATTCAATCCTACAATCGCTAGTTCATTTTTTGCCACCAGGTGAAGCCACGCCTCTCCCATAGATCCCAATATAAGAAAATCTTTATATTTGAATTAAAAATCTGATTTGTGCTGCACTCTTGTGGAAACTTTAAAAATTAGTACTTATAATTCTAAAAGTCTCCATAAGGTCGCAGCACAAAATTCAAAATTTCCTAAACATAGGGTAATCATAATTTATTGAGGCTAGACCTGGACAGACGACTTGGGGTATGGAAAATTTTCAAGTCAACATGAGATGAACCAGGGGCGTATATAGAAGAAGAATTTTTTTCGGGGGGGGGGCCCGGACTCAAAAATTTTTCTGAGGAAAATTTTTTTTTTTAAGAAACTATACTTTTTTCACACGAAATTTTTTGAGGAACATTTTTTCTATTGCGGAACCAAAGTTGTCCATCCTGCGGAAAAATTTGTTGCGGTTATGTCTGTATATTTCCATATATAAAAATGAAATGGGAAAAATGTATGTATGTATGTAAATATGTATGTATATGTTCTATAGAAATCCACAATTTTCAATGAATCCATTTGAAATTAAGTACACCTATAATACATGACTCTGGGAGTAACGTAGTAATAATTTTAATCTCTTAAATATTTTGGAAAATTAATTATAATCAAATTTCTTCAATATGGGAACACAAAATCAACAAGTTGGCTAGGAAATTAGAGCGCGTCCTTTGTGTTCTGAGAACCAGCTTCCTACCTGACTATAGGCTGGGGGTGGGGGCTACGCAGCAGTTGACAAACGAAGAGAGGACTCAGGTGACTGACCCTTTAAACAGTCATAAACAGACCCTTTTGTGCTGTTCCCAATCGGTACCCTCGCCTCGCTTGAATATAAGATCCTTACTTAACATCTTAACACTTGCATTGCAACAAGAAATATCCCAAATTGGGAATAAACTTGCTCGCCGAAGGTGAGCAAGGGGTCCAGGGGGCGCAGCCCCCCTGGCTAGACGGAAAGCCCGCCGAAGGCGGGCTTTGCGACTAGTATATATATATATATATGTGTTTGGGAAATTTCGGGGGGGGGGGGCCCGGGCCCCCTCGCCCCCCCTTAAATACGCCCCTGAGATGAACATTTGGTCTCCGGGTAAATATCATTGGAAATCTATCATTTAATATCTATCATAGGATATCTCATCTATCTCACCCAGATTAGTGCTGCGACCTTATGGAGACTTTTAGAATTATAAGTACTAATTTTTAAAGTTTCCACAAGAGTGCAGCACAAATCAGATTTTTAATTCAAATATAAAGATTTTCTTATATAATTTATATGATAAATTTCCAATGATATATACCCGGAGATCAAAAACAGAGAGGAGGTTATTTTTTTTTTCTGCCAACACATTGCTTTACACTTCTATTCTCATGTTGACTCCTCCTCTTACAAAGACCATATTTTTAATACAAATTTATTTAAAAAAAAAAAAAAATTAAAAAAAAGTATGAAGAATTAATTATATTATATTTTCTAAATTAAGTACAAATTTCAAGATCAATAACTCCAAAGATTAGGCCCTACTACTATTATAATACTGAAAAACGAAATTCGTAGTGCCGTAATCATCTCAAAAATTTTATATTTTCTAAAGTAAAATTAAGTTTCCAGGAATTGAAAATATGAAACTAAATAAGGCCTATATCAAGGGCGGATACAAGGGGGGGGGGGGAGTAAAGAAGGTAATTACCTCCCCCTCCCCCAAGATTTGAGAAAAATATTTCTTTTGGGAATTAATTTTTATTTTGAATATATTTAAAATTTTAAATTTTAAAAATTAATACGCCAGCCCCCACTCTCCCTCATATGAGGTTTTTATAACAGTTAAGAATAAAAAAAAAAAAGTGCAGGAGGTGGATTTGAACTCGCGAAGTTTACTTACGTGAGAATGGAAAAAAAAATGACGAATTAACCACTTGAGCCAAACTTTATATAATTTATTTAGGAATAAATAAGCCATATAAGAAACATGAAATAAAAGAAGTATTGAAAAAATGTTAATATTCCACATATGATATATCATTTTTCTTTAGTTTTTATGCATGTTAATAATTTATAATAAAAATTCCAATAGCAAACATAGTTTTCAAATGATTCAATGGACAAATGTCAGATTGTTTATGCCTTGATGTAATTAAACCAAAAACTCTATCTAACATATGATACATGTCATTAATTCTTGAATTCCCCCTGATTTCAGAGAACTAAAGCCCTTTTAATTATATGATCTAATTTGGGAGTTATTGACGATCAAAGTTAACCTTATTTTCGACCTTAATGACATTAACACACTCAATTCTATATTATCGAAAAAGCTTATTTAGCATTGTCTGATTAAAACCAAATTTTTACCAGAGATTTATAATTAATAAATGAGTTTTTTTCTAAAGTTTCATTGAGATTGGTAAAGAAATAAATAAAATATTGACTGTTTTGTAAATTGAGTTTTAGAATTTGGGATCTCAAATGCAAGCCTAGACCCGGTTCATACAACCCTCTCTTTACTCAACCGGGATCCCGAATTCTAAAACTCAATTTACAAAATAGTCAATATTTTATTTATTTCTTTACCAATCTCAATGAAACTTTAGAAAAAAACTCATTTATTAATTATAAATCTCTGGTAAAAATTTGGTTTTAATTAGACAATGCTAAATAAGCTTTTTCGATAATATAGAATTGAGTGTGTTAATGTCATTAAGATCGAAAATAAGCTTAACTTTGATCGTCAATAACTCCCAAATTAGATCATATAATTAAAAAAGCTTTAGTTCTCTGGAATCAGGGGGAATTCAAGAATTAATCACATGTATCATATGTTAGATACAGTTTTTGGTTTAATTACATCAAGGCATAAACAATCTGACATTTGTCCATTGAATTATTTGAAAATTATGTATTCTATTGACATTTTGTTTATAAATTATTAATCCCTATAAAAATTAATGAAAAATGGTATATCATATGTGTAATATTAAAATATTTTTAATTCTTCTTTTATTTCATGTTTCTTATATGGCTTATTTATCCCGAAATAAATTATATAAAGTTTGGCTCAAGTGGTTAAATAGACATATTTTTTTTTCCGTTCTCAAGTAACCAAACTTCGCGAGTTCAAATCCACCTCCTGCACTTTTTTTTTTTACAAATAAACCACAGTTATTAGAACCTGACATTACACAAATTGCTTTTATCATATCTCAATATTTAAATGTTGTAAACATTTTTTAAATTAATAAAATGATTTAATTATTTTTATTTGAATTCTTCTTCTTCTTCTTTCCTGGCCTTATTCCCGCATTGCGAGGTCGGCGGAATGTGGTTTTTGCGACCGAAAGGAATAAAAACATAACAGGCCGGCCCGTCGCACGGTCTGACGCCTGTTGAAAATATAGAAGGGACAGACATGTGAAGAACAGAATTGCCAGTCCCAGCTCGGGTAGACCGTGGTCGCCATCCACATACCTACAAGATGTGAGCCCCGATCAGGAGCCTATTAATGCAATTTATCGGGGGGGGGGCGGTTTTTTTATTTATTTTTTTTATTTAAGGACTTTGTCGGCATCTATGGCCATTTAGACCCCTTTACTATTTATTTAAATTGATTGGTAACCACAAATTCAATTGAAATTAAAGAGCGGTTTCTTTAGATTACTAGTTTTTATCAAGACTAGCCTTGAGTTTTTATAACGTTTTGAACTTCTACTCGGAGGGGGGGGGGGGGGCGGTCGCCCCCTCCTTTAATCCGCCCAAGGCCCCGATTGCTTTGACTTTGACTCCATTGAAAACGTAAGCGAATGCCTCGTCTCTTTATCTCATCCATGACTTTCCCAACGAAAGCTGTTAAAATATATCTCACATGTCATTAATTCAACTTATTTATATTTCATCTTATTTATTTCCATTTTTAAAGGTCAGAAATGCATTTAAATATTTATTTAATTGGTTCAGGATTATTATTTTCAATAAATTAAATAATTAAAAATATTCTAAACTCGTGATTCAACAGGATAACCTTTCTTTGCGAGTCTGTCAAATTTTATTTTTTCATTTTTTATTTATTTAATATTTTTACTTTCTCTTAGCCTATATATGAAAATATAGGAGAGAAAGTATTGCGATCATGTCAAAAATTCGATGTCGAGATTTTGATGGATATACATGTTTTGAGGTCCCCTGAGTCCAAAAAGTGGGTCCCGCAATTGGTCTGTGTGTGTGTGTGTGTGTATGTATGTGTGTGTGTGTGTCTGTGTGTGTGTGTCTGTATGTGTGGACAGATTTTTAGCATGAAGGAATTGAGCTACCGGATTGAAATTTTATATTTAACTTAGGTACCTTCCCACACGCTCAAAATAAGCTTTTGAACAAAATCGGCCAAAAAGTACTAGTACTTTACTGATGTACTTTTTCAGTTTTTTTCGATTTTCTCAAAATTCCCCTCCAAGGATTTTTTTTAAAATTCAAAAATCAATTATTTTTTAGATGCTCTTTCAAATGTATATTCTCATTTTGCCGTTGAAATCTTCTGAAGACCACTTTACTCTTGTTCTTCATAGGAAAGATAGAAATGGTTGCCATGGTAACGGAATTTAAATCTTTTTCTTTTTATTAGATTAAAAATCAATTATTATTTAAATTCCCATTTATTTGTGTCTTTAATTGCTTAGGAGAAAACATATATATCTCTCTCTCTCTCACTTGCAAATATTATCGCCTGTCTCTCCGCCTTCTCTCATAGGCCTAATGTTAATTTCCTATAGGGATTTGTATGTTAATTTCGATTCAAAAGGGGGTCCCCTTTGGAACTTTTTAGGCATTTAAAATTTTTTTTCCAATTCTTATGAAATTTTGTATTTATTTACGATTCTATATTGTGTATAAAATGTCCAAATATGAGATTAAAATTTTGAAAAATAACCATAGTTTATTTGAAGCAGTCAACATTTAAAATGCAAGTTTGAAACTAAGGTGCTATCGGAAACTAAATATATCTCGACACAAAAAATCTGGTGTGACCAGCACAGTGCGCAACTTTCTCTTACCGAAGGGTAAGAGAAAGTTGTGTGCTGTGCGCCAGTCACACCAGATTTTTTTCTTTTAATCATTTAATATTAATTTTAAAATTAATTCGGTTGTCCAGATAAATGTATTTTAATTACCTATCCACGCCTCCCACCTTCGGTGGGCTGGACCCGCCTGCGGCGAAACCTCGCCTTTTCTTATTTATGAGAACCCGTGGCGCCCGCCTTTGCATCTAGACAGAGGGGCTTCCCCCCCCCGGACCCCCGCCAGCTGGCTCGGGCCCGCCTGCGGCGGACCCTCGCCTTTTTTTAATTGAATCGTTTATTTCAGAAACCACCTAAGCAACAAAATTTCAAATCATGTGTTTTTGGTGCTACTGTACAATTTAAAGGTAAATACATCTTTTAGATTATCCCAATAGCATGTTTTTGATTTGGTAAAAAAATATTTGAAGGAGACTAGACCTATACTTAAGCTGCAAAACAGTTTTCTTTAGTTTCCGAAAGTTGAAAAATGCGCACTTAGGTGGTTTCTGAAATAAACGATTCAATTATGAGAAGCTTCACGTCTAGACAGGGGGGCCTCGCCCCTGAACCCCCTCGGCAAATAAAATCATCGGACTGCCTTGGGTCCGAACCCGCGACTTTTGGTACACGAGGTTAGCACGCTAATCTCTTCGCCAAGCCCTGAGGGCCCTTTTCTTCTTAATTATGAAAAGAAAATTATTATTATTCCATTCCAATTCAGTGCCTGCTTGAGGATTTGTTTACATTCATGGACTTTCTATCAAGAATAACTAATACAAATAATTTAATTACATGTTTAGAAGTATTTATATAAATCATTTTTGGATTTTTTTTATTTTTAAGATACTATTTTAATCACTCTTTTCAATTCTATATATAATTATTTATGTTAAAAATCTTTATTAAATGATTTATTTTTTCATTTTAGATGTGATTTGGATCAAAAGACTTCCCTTCAACTCATATGTTTGGAGCTCTGAGAGAACATTATGTTACTCAAATATATATATATCATAGAAATTTATTCTTCAAATAGATAGAAATGAAACATGAAACAAGGTAAGCCTCAATAAATTTTGATTAACAGATATAACAAAATCAAAACACCAATTTTTTATTTTAAATTATCTCCGGGCGAGCCCGCGGGCTTGGTCTAGGTGTTAGCGTCCTAACCGAGAGGCGCGGGTTCAGATCCCAGGCAGTTCGATGATTTTATTTAAGCCATTTGGATACTAAATGGGAAAAAAGTGTGAACGTTTAAAAAAAAAAAACTCCGGGCGTCAGGGATTAATCTTTTAATATTAAATTTATTTATTTTTTATTTTAGATGTGATTTAGACCAAAAGACGTCCCTTTCATTTGGAGTTTATAGAGCACACTATCATATATATATATATATATATATATATATATATATATATATATATATATATATATTTCATGCGATTTTCAAAGAGATAAAAAACTTCAGCTGTTTTAAGCCAGAATGTTTCAAAGAAAATGGAGAGCGATTAAATATCATTAAACAAGGTAAACCTTAATAATTTAATACAATAATTTGATTAACAGACACTAAAAAAAATGAAAAAACGATTAATTTAAATTGGTTTAATTAAAAATTAGTTTAAAGTTTGTTTGGTCCCTTTTCTCTTATCCAGGGCCGGCTCTACGTGTGAGCACAGAATGGTTACAATATTTGACAGTGTACCAACTTATGAGATAGAACATGACATTTCCTCCCCTCTATAAATTTAATCTGTTCCGGTCTGTTCGGTGGTCTTCGTTGCCGTTGTGCATAGATATGGTCGTCGATGGTTGTTGTGATCGTCTAACTTGTACTTCTTCTTGTATAGCATTTTCCTGGATGTGTTCAGACGTTTCCTTTTCTTTTCCAGCTTCTGACCTTCGGGGCGAGTAGGAGATCTTGGTACCTCTTGGAGGGGGGGGGGGGGGGGAGACCTTTGTTGTTTTTCTTGAATTTTTGGAGGGCTTTCGGATATTATTTGATCGTTATATTTTTTCTGTATTACGTAAAATCGTGTGAGTTCTTGCGGAATGTTTATTTCAGGTCCCATGTATTATTTCCCACACGGAATAGGTAGTGTGTAGTTGGCCTATTCTTTTAAGCACTCTACCGAATTCCCATTTCATACCTGGAGTCGTGTACGACCTAACCGCGACCTTGTCTCCTATTTAGAATGATTTTACTTCCCCTGGATATTCGTCATTTGAAATCTTGAAGGGTGGTCTTATAATATCAAGACCGGTTCGGATCTCTCTTCCTATCATGAGTCTGGTTGGAGATTCCCCAGTTGTAGAATGAGGAGCCCGAAGATATGTAATCAGGAATTTGCATAATTTTTCCTCAATTGATCCTGGAGATGATAGGAGTTTTCGTAGGCATTGTTTCATAGTCTGAACTTAGAGTTCCACTTGCCTGTTCGTAGTAGGGTGATAAGGGGCGCTCGTTTTGTGTTTAATGTCGTTTCGCTTCATAAACAATGCAAACTCTTTTCTAGTGAATGCCGTACCATTGTCACTAACGATAGTTAATGGTAAACCAAAGCGACAAAATAGTTCTATCAGAACTCGTACAGTTTCATCAGATGATGTGATTCGAACACAAAATATTTCAGGCCACTTACTATAAGCGTCATTAAAAGAAAATTATTTCCCTGGAATGGACCAGCAAAGTCTATATGTATACTTTGCCAGGGATGGGATCCCAAAAATATAGAGGTACTTTTTTTTGATTTATTTGCGAATATTGTGATAATTTAGGGTTCGATTAACGGAAAATAATTAGTGGATTTATAATTATTTATTTAGCATTAGCAATTACAAAGATGAACTGGTTGAGGTGTGCGTGGTAAGTATATATTTTGATGTATCATTGCATGTGTGTGTGCGTGTAGTCATGTGTTGATACGGCGGATGGCTGGCAGAGCGCGCGGGCATGGCGGCGCTGTATATTTAATACACCTCCCTGATTTAATATGACAGGTACCTGACATCTCCCTTCTTTTCACAAATCAAGTTTTCTAGGGGCGATGATTCTTCGTCCGCATCTGGTTGTCGGAATTGATTGTTCCGGAGGTTCGGGCACTGCCGGCGTTGTCTTAGGCGAAGTATCTGGATTAGAAGTTGTGGCTGGTTCTGGCTCGTTGCTCGCTGGGTTGTTTTCATCATTGTTAAGCTTAAAGAACCAGGAGTTTCTTTTCAGTGTTTTCCGTCGGGTGTTTCTATAATGACTGCACCAGGAGTTGCCGCCTTTTTGATATTACGATGATGCAGGAGTGCTAACTGGATATCAGCTTCTTCTTCGATACATTTAGCAATTAAATTTTTTGCCTCCTGTACGTATCTCTCTGCTAAGTTATATTAGGTACTTCAGCGAAGTCGAAGAAACCCGAGTAGGCATCGGCTATGACCAAATAATTTTTATTTTGATATTAGAACAAGTCAGACGCTACTGTAGACCAAGTTCGTTCTGGACATTTTTGAAGTGGTATTGGTTCACTAGGATTATCCTTTTGCTTTTGCTTCTTCGCACACGTCTTGCAATTTACTACTTATTTTGTTATATCCTCATTAACTGGCTTTATGATACCATTGCACACCATTGCTTCTAGCTCTCGTTTGACCTTGACTCTTATGGCATGAGGGATTCTTCTTGCTGGACATATCGGAAGCTTTGGATCTTCAATTAAATCGATGTCGTATACATATCCTTTAATTGATCCTGATTGATTCCGTCAAAGATTTCTTCTTTTATTTTTATTTCGTCGCTGCGGGTAATTACTTTCAACTCGTCACGCGAATCTTTTCTGAGTATTCGCTGAACTGCTTCTTCGACGATCAGGAACTTTGTTTACATATTGCATTCTTGACAATTTCTTGCAATTCTTTCTATATCCAAATCAATTTTTGGCCAATAGACAAATGACCTTGCAAGAGCTTTCATCTTGACTATTCCTACATGTCCAGCATGTAATTCTTCTAGGACTCTGGATCGTAATTTAGCAGGAATATATACTCTCATTCCGTAGAATATGCATTTTTGATGTATTGTATATTTATTATCTCCATCTCCAAGAGAGGCACCTGAAGACAGATTATCATAAATCACTTTAAGTCGTGGGTCAAATTGTGTAGCATTAGCTACTTCTTTCGCTGTTATAGTTAATGTTTCCCATTGTCCTATATGGAATATTTCTGCTTCATCAATCTTTTCAGGAAGAATCTTTTCAGATTTCATAGGTAAGCGGGATAAAGCATCAACGTTACCGTTATCTTCAGATCTTCTATATTTTATGACGAAATCGAAGAATTGTAATTGAAGTGCATAATGTAGCATTCTCAGGGCCGGCACAAGCTATTCTGCCGCCCTAGGCAAGATATTTTTTTTGCGCCCCCCCCCCCCCCCAAAAAAAAAAAACTTTAAAAATTTAATTTGCCGCCCCCTCCTTAAAATTTTCCCTGCAGATCATGATCTCAAAAATTTTTCTGCGAAAATTTTTTTTTTTTCGCGGAACCAAAATTTTTTTCCGTGTGCCGCCCGCGGAACATTTTTTCTTGGGCGGAACCAAAACCGCTTGTGGAACCAAAATTTTTTTTTTGTTTTTCCCTTTTTGCCGCCCTCCCAAGGTTGCCGCCCTAGGCGGCCGCCTAGTTTGCCTAGTGGACGCGGCGCCCCTGAGCATTCTTGTTGCACTCAGAAGTGGCAATTTATTTTTGTTGCCAAAGATGTGTATTAGAGGTTTATGGTCGGTTATCAGAGTAAATCTTCGACCATAAAGATAATTAAAAAATTTAAATATACCCCATTTTATTGTGAGGGCTTCTTTATCGATCATTGCATAGTTCTGTTCTGCCTTTGAAAGGACTCCCAAAGCAAATGCAATTGGTAGTTCCTTACCATCAATCTGAAGACTTACAACTGCTGCTATGCCCCACGGGCTTGCATCCGTTGCGATACAAATTGGATGTTTCGGAGTGTAATGTGTAAGTACTCTATCTGAAGAAATTTCAGATTTTATTTTGGTGAAGCTTTTTTCACATTTATTATCCCATTTGAATTCAACGTCCCTCGTTAATTCATATAATGGTTGTGCCATTGTAGCCATGTTTGGCACAAATCTGCCATAGAATGTCACCAGTCCCAAAAATGCTTTTACTTTGGCGTTTAAGGGCGTGGTGTGTTGTCTAAGGCTCGATTTTTTTCGTCGGTTTTATTAACACCTTTTTCATCAATTTTGTAGCCCAGAAACTTTACGTCTTCACGAAAAAATTTATACTTGTAGTTTAGAATGATACCATTTTCTTGGCAAATTTGTAAGACTTTTTCCAAATTTTGTAAATGTTCTTGATCGTTCTTTCCCGTAATTATGATATCGCGCGTACGACACAGCATTTAGCATCCTTAAATATGTGATCGACATATTTTTACCATTCTGCTGGTGCTGAGATGACACCATACATCAGCCTTCGGGTCTGAAAAAGACCCCGATGGGTATTAATAGTAAGTAGTTTTGACGTCTCTTCCGTAACCTCGATATGAAGGAAAGTATGTACGTCTAGTGTAGAAAATTTCTTTTCACCATTTTAGGGTAGAAAAAGCTTCTTCATAGCCTGGGAAGGGGTGTTGAGTTACTTTTAAGTTTTTGTTGATTGTGCAACTGTAACTCCACATAGTCTTATGGAAAGCCGTGTAATAAGTTCGACAACGCTGCACCAGCGCTTTCGGTTATCACTTAAAAAAATATTAAAACAACTCATGCATCTTGTTTTAATGTTTTTTTTTTTAATCTAATAAACCTATTGTCAAAAATGCGCGGCCTTTCTGGGGCATGGTTGCGCTTTCCACTTGCACCAGTCGCCTGCAAAAACTCACATCCCCTGGCATTGAAATATTTCAACTGGAAAGGACACCGATCGGCCGGATCATTCCCTGATTCTGGTCCACTCCAGTCCAGTATATTCCCTGGCTCAAAATCAGTCTACTGCTTTCCAAAATGGATCTAAATGTTGAAACCCAAGTTCAGAAAAATAATCTCACTCACTCCATCATTCTTCTTCTTCTTGCTACGGCTTCTCCTTCAGAAGTTTGGCGATCAGTATGACTATCTTCACCCTTGAAACTGCAGCTCGGAACAACTCCGCCGACGACAGACCAAACCACTCCCACAAATTTCTAAGCCAAGAGATACTCCATCATTAATAGGATTTAAAGGTAGAAAAAAAAGAGGAAATTATAAAAAATGAATTTATAACCAAAACGCCTTTGAATTATCATTTTCACAAAATAGAGAAGAAAGAGCCTTCATTCCATTTAAACCCAATACAATCGCATATACGTATAGTCAACTATGGAAACCTGAACATTTTGTAAGTGGGATTTATTTTTATATTTATAAAATTTCAACCTTGCTTGTGTTAAATTGTGTTTTTTTTTGTAGGAAAGAGGATGGAACAATAAAATTGATAAAAATGATTTCAAGAAATAATGCTTAATTATTAATGCTTATTCCATTTTAAATCTACTCAGTGAGAGAGAAAGAAAAGGAAAGCAAGGACAAACCTCATAGGTAAGGTTGGCAAATTATAAGTGAAGAATGTTAGCTTTGCAGTTAGATCCTTCATATATGTAGAATTTATTTTTATTTTAAACGGAAAGAAAGAAGGTCTCTCGGATTGAAGATTTTTGCGAAGACTGATACAACTTTCCAAAATTAAACATCCTAAGGAACATTTCTACTTAAAAAGAATTAAAAGTAGAGCTACACTTAGGAGGACACATGAAATTAAACTGAAATAGGAAGTTATTTAGTTAAAGAAAGAATTGTAATTTATATATTAGCGAAGCCAAAAAAGTCCTCGGTTTCGATTCCACTAGGATCCGATTCCTAATATTTTAATATCAGGATCTTTACTTTCTCTTACCTCTATATATGTTAATATATATAGAGAGAAAGTATTGGATTCATGTCAAAAATTCGATATCGAGATTTTAATGGATATACACGTTTTGGGATCCCTGCATCCAAATAAGTGGTTTTCGCGACATGTTCTGCCTGTGTTCAATTTTAAGCATGAAGGAATTGAGCTAGGAGGTTGAAATTTTATATTTAAATTAGGCACTCCCTTGAGGCGTGAAAATAAGCTTTTAATCAAAATCGGCCAAAAAGTACTAGTACTTTACTGATGTACTTTTTCTATTTTTTTTTGATTTTCTCAAAATTCGCTTCAACGATTTTGATTAAAATTCAAAAATCAATTATTTTTTAGATGCTCTTTAAAATGTATATTCTCATTTTGCCATTGAAATCTTCTGAAGGCCACTTTACTCTTGTACTTCATAGGAAGGATAAGAGAAATGGTTGTCATGGTAACAAAATATAAATTCTCCCATGTTTATAAACATCTCGAATTCAAAAGTACCCCTTGAACGTACCGTACTATTGGAAATAATATATATGTCGACACAAAAAATCTGGTGGGACAAGGACAGAACAAGTTGTGTGCTCTGCGACCAGTCAGACCAGATTTTTTAAGGGTGGGATCTGAAATTTTTTAGGAAAGGCAGAGAGGGTAAAAATATTTTACTTTAATTTTAAAATTAGCATAAAAAATAAAACCATAATCTAATTAATATATTTTCTATCCAAAGGGGGTGCCTCTGGGACTGCTAGATCCTTCATATATTATATAACAGGGGCGTATATATATAGAATTTTTTTTCGGGGGGGGGGGGGGGGCCCGAACTCAAAAACTTTTCTGTGGAAATTTTTTTTTTTAAAAACTAAATTTTTTTCACACGAAATTTTTTGCGGAACATTTTTTTATTTTGCGGAACCAAAGTTTTCCATCCTGCGGAAAAATTTGTTGCGCTGATGTCTGTATATCCCTATATATGTATATGTGTTTGGGAAATTTCGGGGGGGGGGGGGCCCGGGCCCCCTCGCCCCCCCCCCCTTATATACGCCCCTGTTATATAATTATAGAATTTGCTTTTATTTTAAACGGAAAGAAAGAAGGTCTCTCGCATTAAAGCTTTTTGCGAAGACTGATACAACTTTCCAAAATTAAACATCCTAAAGAACATTTCTACCTAAAAAGAATTAAATGTAGAGCTACACTTAGGAGGACACATGAAATTAAACTTAAATAGCAAGTTATTTAATTAAAGAAAGAATTGTAACTTACATATTAATAATAATAATAATAATAATTCCTTTATTCTTCCAGCCAAGTTTGCTCAAGGACCTTCATCACAGTGTGATTGATGACAGGTCCAAGAGCTACATTTGTAAAGCCTAGTACACACCTAGAGACAAAGTCGCGCGACTTTGTCTCGTGACTGTTGCGAGATACTCATTTGCAGCATTGAAATATTTAATTTTGATCTAAATTTTATTTTTAATAATTAATTAATACTATTTTAATATGATATCGAGACTTTTCAATTAGTTATCTAACCCTTTAATAAAAAATAATTTATTTATCAACTTTAATTTCAACAAAGTAATAATATACCCCTATGGCCTCTGGCTAGAGGAAGAAGTAATGCCCCGAGGCCAAAAAAATATACTCACCCCCTCAAATAAGTTTCAAATAACAAGAGATAACTGCGGCGTGTCTCGCGACATGTCCACACCAGTCATGTTGCGCGACTTTTGTCTCTTGTATCCCATTTCGAATGGGAGACAAAAGTCGCGCGACTTGTTGGTCAGTGTGTACTTGGCTTAACAATACATCTTTTTTCCTCTTTTTTTTAATGAAATTTGACACATGATGGAGGAATGATTAGTGATGGGACAATGCCAAAAATGTTCTCGATTTCGATTCCAAAAAGATCCGATTCTTAATATTTGAATGATTCCAGGATGCTTACTAATGCTCAACGCCGCAAAAATACGAACGAGCAAAAACGCTTGCGAACAAAACGTTTTTGCCTAGAACTGTTTTTTCAATGCTTTTCTATGGGTCAACGCACACCGAAGAGACAAAACACAATCGGACATGATTCGACATCATCGAACAAAATGTTTTGTCCTAAAACGTTTTTGGTCGTTGACAACGAGCAAAACATTACTGGAATCAAAATAATTTTTTTTTTATAATTTTTAAAAACACTTACACTTTTTTCCCATTCTCACATTCGACACACACATACACACAGTCTTCTCGGCAACTCAGGCCATATAAGAGTCCAGGCATTCTTATTTATTTATTTGATATTCAAATGGCTCTGGAAGCAAAATGCTCGATGGCAAAACATTTTGCTCGATCGGTGTGCGTTGGCATCGACGTTATGCTTGCGGACAAAACATTTTGAAAGCAAGCGTTTTTGCTCGTTCGGTGTATATATATATATATATAAATGTTCTGGAAGGTTTCCGCCAACGGATGTATGCAAAGATAAGTTTTCTCGGGTTAAGTCGCGTGGGCTGCTGAGATTTACTCGACGTTTCGGCTCACCTTTTGGAGCCATTTTCAAGAGAGAAGGGGGGTTAGGGGGAGGAGGGGTCGCAGCCTTGCTGATCCCCAGGTAAATTTGGTGGATGGCTCAGAGGCGTGGATTGGTCTCTGAGAGCTGGAGGAAGGTTGGGTGTGTGTAATTGTGTTCGGTTTAGATTGACTACGGGGCCTCAATCTGCTTACTCCCCAAGTCGGTGTATTGGTGGTGTGCTTGGTGGATGCCTCAGAGGTTTGGGTTTGTCTCTGAGAAATGGACAGTGGTTGGTTGTGTGTAATTGGGTTTGTGTTTGGTTTGGGTTGACTTTGGGGCCTCAATCTGCCTACTCCCCAGGCCGTGAGCAATCTAAACCGAACACAATTACATACATCCAACCTTCCTCCAGCTCTCAGAGACCAATCCAAGCCTCTGAGTCATCCCGCCAAATTGACCTGTGGACCAGGAAGACTGCGATCCCGTAAACAATCCCCCTCTACCATTACCTCCTAACTTCCTTCTCTTGAAAATGGCTCCAAAAGGAGAGCCGAAACGTCGAGTAAATCTCAGCACCCCACGCGACTTAACCTGAGAAAACTTATCTTTGCATACATCCGGTCGCGGAAACCTTCCAGAACATTTAAATATATATATATTTTTTTTAAATGGATTCTTCTATGGTTCAAACCTAGAAAATTTCCAATAAAGATTTTCATTTTCTTTTATAAAAACAATGAAATAATCACAAGTAGAAAACGCATGTGTGGGACTTAACTTTGGCGTTCACTGAACTTCTGTGGATGCGTTGACCCATAGAAATATATCGAGTTATAAATTCGAATTTTTCATTCATTTATAACCACGTATATATTAAATAATTATACTTAAAAATATGTTTCACGTAAAACTTACACCATTTTCCCTCCAAACCTAGTCTTGCTTTGCTTCACTTTAATTTCATATTTTTCTTTTTATAATAGATGAATTGTATCCAGTATAAAGACTCATGGCTTGAAAATTGAAGCCAACCAACCTTATTAGTGAGGCATAATGTTGTTAGTCTGTTGATCATCATACTATATCTCGAAGAAGCTACCCTGGATTTGAGCATAAAAATCTATTCTGAGGTAAATATTAAAGATTTTTTTTTCATTTACTTAAAAATAAAAATGATTTTCTTTTTAGTTCAACGAGACCAGAGTTGTAACTTTATTTAGACTGAACTGGATTCTTCTTTTATTTAAAAATTTGTACGAGATGTGATGGGGAGGAAAGCAGCCAGGAAGGAAGATTCATTGATTAAACAGACTCCTTTAAACAAAACGTTTCGGCTGTTGGCTGTTCTTCTGTTTAATCAAAAAAGACTGCTGCTTTTTGAGGTTGTGACTGTGATGCGATTATAATAGAGGAATGGAGATATTAGCCAAATTGGAATGATCCAGGTTAAATAAAACTCCCAGAATAAGACGTTTCGGCCTGAATTTATTTGGCCATCTTCAGTTAATGGGAATTATACACATAGTGCAAGTGCACATGTGATCAAAACGGGATTTGTCAATAATAACATTTTTTCGCTGTGCTATTCTGCGGCCAAGCTAAAAAAAAAACTGTTTTATCCACATCACATCTCGACAATCCTTCACAGCCACATTCTTTATCAATTAAAAATGTGTACAGTGTAACCATGGGCGTAGCAAACGGAGGAAAATATAATTAGCTGCTCTCTCTTTTCATTCTCCTTCTACTACATGTGCTATTCTTAGGGGTGCTGCCTTTAAAAAATCTAAAATAATGACATATAGAGATTTTTGGAAAAAACTAAAAAAAAAAAAAAGGCCATTTCATTTGCACATTTGTAAACAAACCCAATGGCAATGACTTTTTTCTTGTTTTAAACAAAAAAAAAGTGAACAGAGTAAAAATGTTTAATGCGATTCAAATAAAAAAGTAGATCTTCTTTTTTCCCTACAAGAAGGCGGTATTATCTCAATTTCGATCATAATGGCGCTTGGTTCCTTCATGTATATAACATGATCCATTTGAAATTTTTTTTATTTTTTTAAACAGTCACACTTTTTTCCGATTCACACACCACATACACATATTCTTATCGGCAACTCAGACCATATAAGACTTTAACGATACTCGTTTTAAAAAATCAGTCATTATTTTAGATTTTTAAAATTTAGTAATATATATATATATAGAGTCCAGACATTCTTATTTAGGCCATTTGGTATCCAAATGGCTTAAATAAAATCATCGGACTGCCTGGGATCCCAACTCGCGAACCTTGGTATAGAAAGCCAGCACGCTACCAACTACACCAAGCTCGAGGACTTCCATTTGAAATGTATTCTAGGATACTCCAAACTCTTTGTTATATATTATAATATAATGTCAAATGTCTTATTGTTAAATAAAGATGTCTAGATGGAAAATAAATAAATTTTATTTTATTATTAAATTATTTACAATTACATATAAAACAAGCTATTATTAAAATTAACTTTTTAGATTGAATTATTAAATCAAATGTACAAATGCTTGTGCAAGAACTTTATAAAAGCACCATAAATAAAAAATTTAACACTTTTTAGGAGAAAGGAATTTTATAATATAAAATAATGCTATGATTAAATTATTCTACACAAATTTTTGGACTTTTATACATTTTATTGTATAATGATCATTATGCAATCAATTTCATATATATTATTTACATTGTCAAGCTAATCCTTAATCTTAAATTCTGGTTAGTATAGATGTCAAAGCTTGAATACTGAAAGGGTTAAGGCATAGTTTAAAAATACAAGTTCACCAATTATTTCCCGACTTTAAAAAAATTTGAAACTTCTGATCATAAATATACGATTCCTTTTATATTTATACAAAAAGTTTTTGTTTTTTAGATTGGGCAATATTTTTGAGAACAAGTTTTCCTAGATTTGGCCCACCAACAAATATTCAAATTGTTAAATATTCCTATGACTTTTTAAGTTCGAATCAAGACATTTATTGAATTTTAATATCTTATTCAAAAAAATCTGGTGTGACTGGCGCACTGGCGCTTGATCTTTTTTGGTTTAAAGATTTCAAAGTTTAAAAAATACTGTTTTTTATATTGCCTTATGAAGTTTGAGTATTTAAATAGTCATCTCGATAAGTTTATACAGTATTATGATCTTTATTTCTTTTAAATATTTCATCAAATTTAAAAAGCAGACAAGCGATTAATCAGCGAGCCATAATTTCTCGATACGCCAACAAGTCAAAAACAAGTGACTTTTAGTAGTAAGATCGATTTTCGATTGCTGTAAACATAAGAACCATGCATAGGGGAACCAACCTTGGGACGGAGCCTAAATCTATCAGGAAAGCAAACTAATTATTAGCTTTTAAAATAAAGAAGCTGCCCCCACAAGGTGAGAACAGTTTGGGCATAGCTCCGGGCCTTAACTAAATCCTAAATCCTCGATCGATTCTTTGCAACGTAATAATGCCTGGAGAGGATAACAAAAATAATAATAATATTAAGCAGAAGGTCATAAACATCAAAGTGCCATGACTCTGCTCAGGATAAAAACAAAGCTGTTGATGAAATCATCAAAGAATGCATCCACACATTCCAGACTAAGGAAGGAAGTACACGAAAGAAGCAATTGGGTTTTTACAGCCGATAACTTTAATAGTGCTGATTCAATCGCTTGTCTGCCCTTCGGAGGGTGTAACTACAACTAGGCCAGAAGTTACCACAGCGAAGAAGACATGTAGGAAAAGAACACCATATAAGCACATCTCATGTCACGGTCCAGGGGAGAACCACTTTAACAAGCTAGCCGATCTAGAGGAAATAACTAACCATCAGTGGTTTAAAGCCTTGTCAGCGTATGAAACGGGGGACCTCAAAACGAGTATATCCATCAAAATCTCGACATCGAATTTTTGACATGAATCCAATACTTTCTCTCTATATATACATATATACTGTATAATATATATGTATAGTTAAGAGAAAGTAAAAACGCACTGTTATTTGGGTTTTAACTGATTTTTACTTTCTCTGCCCGCAGAAGGCGGGCTTTACCACTTCTATATATATATATACAGGTTATATATATATAAATTCGATTTCGTGATTTCGATGGATATACACGTTTTGTGGTCCCCTGCCAAAAAAGTGGGTCCCCCAAATTGGTCTGTCTGTCTGGGAACAAAATATCCCCCCCCCCCCCCAGGGGTGAAAATAAGCTTTTGAACAAAATCGGCCAAAGAGTACTAGTACTTTACTGATGAACTTTTTCAGTTTTTGTCGATTTTCTCAAAATTCGCTCTAACGATTTTGATTAACATTTAAAAATCAATTATTTTTTAGATACTCTAATTGTTTGAATACCTCTTTACTCTTGTACTTCTTAGGAAAGAATTGGTTGCCATAGTAACAAAATATAAATATTTTCCCACTTATAAATTTTACAACTTGAATTCTAATATATCGGCGGAAATTAAATATATGTTGATACAAAAAATCTGGTGTGACAAGCACAGTACACAACTTTCTCTTACCAAAGGTAAGAAAATCCCCAAAAAAACCCGGGTTCTTTCCAACCATGATTTCAAATGGATCGATAGGAATAAATTTTTGTCGCATGAGACGGGATGTGAATTATTGACCTTTGGTTAGCTAATGCTTTAGCCCTGAGCCACAGGTCATTTAAAAACCACAATTTTAGCTGCATTTCGTTATTCCTTACCACAAGATCTACTTAGTTATCCACCTCACACTAATTTTAAAAAATAAACACCGAACACCTGTGTGATATGAAAAGTTACTTGCTGCATTTAATTTTATAAATAACTTCGTTGATAATCATCACTTCTCTTTACATTTTTAAATATTAAATTATGTATTTTTAAAATAATATTTTTCAATACTGGACAAAAGATAGAATTTCAAGGAATTAATTTTCATTTAATGGCGCCAAGGAAAAGCCATAGTGAACATCTATTTTTATTATCTTTACTAATATCTGTAGGATTAGCACTAAAGAAAAAAAAAAATTTAATTAATAAATAATTTGACAAAAATATTTTATTGACTTTTCAAACAATGATATCCAATATTTACCTTTATTAAAAATAATTTGTAATTAATTTTAACATTAATTAAACGCTTTGCTAGGTGTCTTCTCTTGAGTCCTTCGGTTTTTTTCACTACGCCTTAACAAGGAACCTTGATCTCGAATCTCACCCTTTTCTTTCATATCACCTAATACAAAGTCAAATGTATTGTCAAAAATTTTTTACTTTACTTGTTGGTTCCTCATGTGTGTTTTCTTAAATAACTCTTTCCCTTCTCCCCCTCTCGGTTTTTCTTTATTTAAATTAGATACTTAAAAAGAAAAGAGATTGTGTTTATAAGTTAATTATAATAAATTCTTATTTTATATCAATCACAAGAAGTTTAAAATAATATACTGATTTTCTTTTTTACTAAAAATATAATAATAAAAATATAGAAATTTTTGGAGATAATAAATAAATATCAATACATATAACTGAATATATATATATATTCAGTATATATATATATAACATGATTTTAACGCGAACTTATTTATGTACAAAAATATATATATGTTTATATAAAGAACGTAAAAAACTTAAAAAGGGCCAAATGGAGAATTGAGAATTAAAAAAAATTAAAATAACTACAAGAAATTATAGTTAATTTGATTGTGGAGAATTACTTTTGGGAATGGTAGGCGAAGCTGCCACTGCAATATTCTTTTTCGATGCTGCTTGTTCCGATCCACCTGGGGTTGATGATGATGACGACGACGACGATGACGATGACGATGATGATGAAGATGAAGTCGAACTTGGTGGAGGAGATGATTGTGATGAAGGCGGCTTCTTGTTATCCGATGATGAGCTCTTCGGTGGTGTTTCTGATTTCTTCTTAGCATCCAATTTCCGGGCAATTTGTTGCTCTAATTGAAGACGTTCCTCTTTATCGATTAAATCTATAATTTCGCTCATTTGTTTCTTATCCAATTGGACATGCTCATTGCCAACCAATTCAATCACCTAAGCAATAAATAAAAAAATAAATTCTCCTTGTCCATTTTCTTCCAACTTTTAATAAATTAAAAGGTTATTTTACAACTAACAAGAGGAGTGCATGCCCTTCTCCTCACCGATTTGAACTCAATCGTTCGTCTAAAAAAAAAAAAAAATGTTAAAGATTTGCCAGCATGTCTTAAGTCGTTTCTAACAATCACATTTGGAAAAGCCTCGGTGGCTAGATGTATTAAGTAAACGCGAGATCTCGAGTTCGAATCTCGTCGTGTGAAACTATTTTTTTTTACAAATAGAAGTTTTTCGCTGGATCACATGTATAAAGAAAGGATCGGAGAATAAAAGCCAGTTGTTGTTCCATATATTTAAAGAAAATTCCGGAGAAGGAGCTGAGAATAAAAGTCAGCATTTGATGGACTCCTCTCATATTATCTTTAATTGGTAGATATTTCGACCGGCATCACGCTTGGTCATCATCAGTACAAAAAAATAATTTGATGGCAATGTGTAATTATTTTAAAATTTTTCAAGAAGCAGGGGACAAACGTGAATGCGAGTGAGCGTTCGTAATTACACATTGTATGAAACGGGCCCTCCATAAAATCATTTTTTTGTACTGATGATGACCAGGATGCCGGTCGAAATATCTACCAAATAAAGATGATGTGAGAGAAGTCCATCAAATGCTGGCTTTTATTCTCAGGTCCTTCTCCGGAATTTTCTTTAAATATATGGAACAAAAATTAAAAATTAAATGCCAATAATTAAAAAAAAAATTTATTTATTTATTAATATTAAAAAATATTCTTGGAAACAAAAAAAAATAAAAAAATAAAATTAAATAAATAAATTACCCCCCCCCCAAAAAAAAAAATAGTTTCACACGATGAAATTCGAACTCGAGATCTCGCGTTTACAAAATATGAACCCTACCAACCTAGCCTCCAAGGCTTTTCTAAATGTGATTGTTAGCAGCGTCTTAAGACATGCTGGCAAATCTTTAAAATTTGTTTTAGACGAACCCTTGAGAAGAGCATTCTCTCGCTTTAACAGAATTAGTTTTTCATTAAGAACTACACATAAAAAAATTATCGTTTAAATCGGTGAGAGGAAAACCAAACACTCCCCTTGTATGATCCGTTCTTGTTAATATTTGTTTGATTAAGGATTAATAAATGAAATCAATTTTTTTATATTTTAATTCGGTTACCTTTAGGACGTCATCCACTCGAATAGCACCATCTTTGTCGACATCTATTTTCTGCAAGACTTCGGTAATTCTATCAAGCACCGAGTCATCAGGTACACGTTGAAGCTTTCGAATCGTTTCTCGCAATTCATGTATATAAATAACTTCTTCTTTTTTAGCACCCTAAGCCAAAGAAACATAACACACCAATCAACACGGTTTCTAAGATCAGTTAGTGAAGATATGTGGCATTCTTAATTCCTCAACTTTATTATTTTAAAGTTTTATTTTGAAACTCAACTTTCATATTTTATTGTTTTGATAATTACCTCTGTACTTTGCGTAGCAGCCTTTTTCTCGAGATCTTGGAGAGCACCGTCCATTTTGCCAATCATTTTATTCATCATTTTGAAGAGTCGTTTGGCAGCCACAGATTCGCGAAGACCACTTTTATCTTCAGCAATTGTTTTTAAAGTTTTATTCACTTGATTCAAATCATCAACATCCTAAAAATAAAATAATAATTGAACTAGAAATAAAGTTGATGCAGGATTATCAATAAAATTGAAAGACATTTTTCAAGGGAGTCCAAATAGTCGCTAAGAAGTCATCATAATTTTAATTATATATTAAAAATTTTAGTAAATATCTTACCTCTTTATAATCCTGAAGTTCTTCTTTCAAATCATCCAATTCTTCTTTCTCAATCAAGAGTTTTTTCTTTTCTTTACCTATCACATCAATAGCATCTTCTAAAGTTTCAAAATCTTTTTGAGTGAGCTGAAAATTCAAAAAATATATTTTAAAAAAATATAAAATACTTTTTTCCATAATATTTTTACCTCTTTCTCTGGTTTTTCTTTTAATTCTGGTGTATTTACGGCTGATATAATAGGAGCTTTATCCACAAGCTCTTCTGGTTCCTACCAATAGAGAATTTCTATTAATAAAATTATTATCGATATGTCGAGGGAAGCACTTAAGGCTCTTCAGGAGGCATGCTGTTCTCATGTTTTTGCCGATAAGATGTCGTTAGGGGTCTTAAAAATTTAGTCAAAAAGTATAACTATTACGAAAATTTACCAACAGATGGCATGATGGCAGAGCTATATTTAATCTCATGTATTTGTTTAATTTTCGTTGATCTTTTAATAATGAATAGTTTATAAATATTATTATATATCATTTATAACAGCATGAAAATTTATAAATATAGGCTTATAAGAGCCGGCTTTTAGACTAGTCTGCCATCTTTTTTTGTAAGAGTGCTGCTAAAAATTACAATTTTTATAATAGTTTTTTTTTTTGTATTTTCTAAAAAATATAAAAAAAATATTTTTTAATTAATCCTGAAGTTTTTCTTTCAAATTAAAAAAAACATTCTATTATGTAAAATGCTCACGAATTTAATGTGCTCTCCTGAAACCCCTTAAGCTTATAATGCGGAGTCGAAGAGGACTCAGGTTAAAAACCACCGCTTAGCAAACATTATTCAACTATCATTAGAGAATAAATCTTTGTACATACTTTTTTGATTCTTTTTTCTTCTTCTTTTGCTTCCATTCGTTCTTCTTTAATTTTACTTTCTTCAAGTTTAATTAGTTCAATTTTAGTTTTGTTATCAACTTTGCCTTCACTTTCACCAATTTTCGCTTTGGTATGCAATTCCTTAAAAATAAATAAATAGCATTTTTATAAAATCGAATTCTTCACTTTCTTTAAAATAAAAAAATACTTACGACCGTCTTCGGTAGAGTAGCGAGTGTTTTCTTAAGCTGATCCGCCGGATCTATTGTCTCAGGAATGGCCATCACTTTAGATAAAAGAAGTAATGTCGGCGGAACTTTTTCATTGAGACTCAAACCCAACCAATTGGAGAGTTGAGATCTTAATGCCTCTTCAGACATTCCATAAGCTCGCATGCCTCTTGCTTTACAGGCTTGTTGCAATTCTGAGACCGAAAGTGATTCAACACCTTCTGATTGGATCATCTAAAACGTTTCAATAAATGAACAAGCAGCAACTTAGAACTTTCTAATGATTATGGGAGCAGAGGTGCCATTTAAGTCCAAAATCGGACTTATAAAAAAATATAAGACAAATTGATGCTTTGTCTATTATATATCTGATAACTAAGAAGAGAATAATAACTAAAATTTTTTTAAAGGTTGAAATAATTTGGTTAGGAAGAAAATTGAATTCTACGAAATGTATTTGCTTCAGGATTTCAAAAATTAATTCCGTCCCAAAGAAAAAGGAATTTCGGAATGAAATGAAATTAAGTTACACTTATTTCACTGACTCCTAAATTTCATTCCAACCAGGTTCATTTTGTCGAGTGGGCAAGCGGACGGACACTTGGCACAGGCAGAAAACTTTTCCGGAGGAGGGCCTTTGGTTATTATAATTATTTATCTGATGTTGGGAGGATAGAAAAGAAAAACACGATTATTCAAAGAAAAATAAAATCTTACTTCATTTTAAATTAAGTAATTAAATAAAAAAATAAATAAATAAATAAATAACCTTATCATCAGCAGCCAAATTTCTAAGTTTCATCCGGAGTTGAAACCTTAAGAAATTTGTAGTACCCAGAGTACTAATTTCTAAAAGACGACACAACGCGACTAATTGACTACGTGATAATGAATCTAATGTAATTTCATCGGTAAATAATTTAATGAACTTCTTAATCTCTTCATTTGATGTTTCTCCCTTTTCATCACGAATCTGAAAAATGATTTAATTTAGTTATTAGATTTATATAATTATGTCTATAAATAAATAATTGAATACTTTTTTATAGAATAATGCAAAATCTTTGGCGTTATTTGAAGTTCTTCCTGAACCCTGAACAGCCATATCATCTAGGGTTTTCTGGAAAAATTTTGCCATTTCCAGTTTTAATTTTAAATGTTGTTTTAATTTATCTTCCTAAAAAGAAAGAAAAAGTAAAATTAGAATTTTTTGAGTTTAAAATGTTTTACTCTCCAAGCGGTAAAATCTTTTCTAAAATACATTGGAAAAATTTAGAAAATAGGGATAGGGGGTCTAAATAACCTGAGATGCTGAAAAAGACCTAAAGTAAAAAAAAAAAAAACTTTTTTTTAACTATTATAATGATTAAAAAGGAGATGAGAAAATAAAAGGGATTTTTTATTTTTGAAACGAATTATATAAATTGAACTTTTTAAGAATGCTTAAATAAAGATCCCAAGGCTTCATCTCAAGAAAGGATTAATGTTAGAAGAGGAGGAGAGGAAAAAAAATTTTTTTTGGGAAGGCGTAGTAGCATAAGGTTGGAAACCGTTGCCTTAAAGTCAATAATTAAAATATTTAGATAATGTAAAGAAAAAAAATGTACTATTTTTATTTTATCAAATTTTATCGTTTCTATACCTTTTCAGTTGCTGTTTGAAATGTTGAAGGTAACATTCCTGGAAATAATTTTATAAAGACTGGCAAAAGAAATTCCAGAAATGGAACAATAATAAAAACAGAGAATGGTATTAGCCGGAATAAATCGGACACTGTCTGGACCAACTGCAACAGAAAAAAAATTGTTTTTTCTAATTAAATATTCTTGATTAAATCGATAAGTAATAATCCCTATCAATTTGATCATTTGATAATTTAGTAATGATATAATAATGAGAAAGATTCTAGAGATAATTTATAAACACACTAAGGAAATATAAAAAAAAATAATTTTTTGTGATATGTAAAAACCAATTTAATAACAATTATAGTATTATCATATTAAAATAGTTATGAAACAATTTTAGTTAAAATGAAGGCATTGAGAGTAATTTAAAATCATTACTAAAATAAACTACCAGAAAATAGACAAATAAAATGCAACCACTCAAGGCCATGGGCTGAAAATGTTTTCGGTATGGTAAAAAGAAGAATTTTTATCAATAGTTTAAACTAAATTCTAAAAGACATAAAATAATATTTTTTGATAATTTCTAATACCGTTTGATTTTATATTGTTATATATTTTTTCTGAGATTTTGGAAGAAAAGGGACTTCAGCCCTTAAATCCAAAATTTTTTGTACAAATAGTAAAATCGGAATATGTCTATTTATAAAAAAAAGATCCATTTAAATAATTACAAATTGAAAGAGCAGGGTGAATGACATATCTATTATTATAAAGGGATATAATTACCCTGTTAACCTTGAAATTGCTTGTTTTTGCAAATGTTAAGAATATACATTATTTTATAACAAAAAAACATTTAAATGAAAATTAATATATTTTCTAATGAAAATAGTTTGCCTTGGTTTTCTTTTATTTAATCTGATTTTGATTTAGGTTTAAAAAAATTGGAAATTTTAGTTTTTAGTTTCAATAATCTATTTTGACCTTGTTTGACGTCTGTCAGTCTGTCTAGGTGAAAGATAAAATCGAGAATGTAAGATAATAATCCAAATGAATTTCTTATAGATTTGAATTGATTAGATTTTTTTACCAAAAAAGGGTTTACACAAAATTTACTAGATGGTGTCAGAACTAAAATAAATGATTTTCCTAGTAACTTATTAATAGTATATCGAGGTAAAATAAATTTTAGTTGAAATTATTTATTTGGTTGAAAATTTCGTAATATCTGAAATTTTCTCAAAATTTTAATAATGTAATTAACATAAATAAAACATGGTAAAAGTTAAAAAAAACTATACTAAAATATATGAAATGAATTTAAATCAGTGATTAAATAGATTGATAGATGATGTAATTTTAATTTTATTAAAGTACTCACAAGTCTGTGTTCTCTTCTTGTCAAAGTTCTGCCGAGTAAAAGTTTAGTACAAAGTTTCATTGACACTCTTATGTCTATAAATAGTAGACGAAAACCATGGTAATAGTGAAGCAATTCGTCTCGGATCCTCTGCCTAAGGGTCCTTTTCTCGACAACCTTTTTTTGTGGTGGGGCTTTAAGTTCTTCTTTGATTTTCTCCACAGAAACTTCTACCTTGGATGAAGGCTTTAAAGGTTCTTTTTCGAATAAAATTGGATGTAAATGTATATTTCGTGTTATTATTTTATTAGGAATAATCGGTCTGTATGAGTTTTGAAAAATATTCGGTTCTAATTGATAGATGAAACCTGAATATTGTGCGTATCGACTTTTTTCGTTGATAAATCGTGTTGATTGATGAAAATTTCGCCATTTATAACAAGAAATGACTCTTCGGTCTGAAAATGAAATTTTGTTAAAATAATCATCACTTACATAATGACAATATAAAATATTTTGAAAATATAACCTAAAATATTAATTTAACAAAATTGATTTTGTCTTACTTTTAAACAATCCATTGAAAAAAATCAGATGTTTTTGTGATAAAGCTAAATAAACCATTGTGATTGTATTAAAAAAAATTAAATGTAATTATATTTTAATATGGAAAAAAGTGTGCAATCAATCAGAAAATCGACATTGAAATTGCACAAAAGGAACACGGTGTCATCAAGTTAGCAACAAATGCACATGCAGGGCATGCAAGGTCCGTCGATTTAAAAAAAAGGCAAGATTAGCTACATAAAAATAAGTAAATTAAAAAAAAAATTAATTTGCTTATCTAGTTTATCCTCTTTAAGAATCGGTTGAAAAATTATTTTTCATATAAATTTGTTTATCATTATTTTATTTAAATGTTGAAGTTCTGGCTCGTTTAGTTAATTTAGCTACAAACTTCAAACTTGTTCATTTTCTTTTTCTCATATTGACAGAATAGATCATAATTCTTGACAGTTTCTGTCATTTTTGTTCAAGAAAATTTTCTACAAAAAAAAAAAAAGGAGAAGAAAATAATAATAATAAATAAAAGAAAAAAAAAGAAACCCAAACCAATCTAAAGGTATAAAGTTAATTTCACCTTTTTATAAAAACCATTTATTTTTATTATTTATATCGAATAGTAAAATTCATATTTCTCAAATTAATTTATTATCAATGGTAATTCTAGAAAATAAAATATTTAACAAAGATTTATTTTTTATACTATGTCAGTACTCACATTAAAAATAAAAAAAGTTCTATATAAATGATGATCCTAACTTTGAGAATGATTTTTAAGTCTTTTTCAAACTTTTTATAATAAGAGATTTTATTTCATATTGCGTACAACAAATGAAGGAGATAGAAACTCTTCTCTATTTCAACTACAATCTTATTACAAAAATTAACCAAATCAAGAGATACTCTCCTTGACATAATCTAAAGGCGAAAGAATTACCTCTCCACAGATTCCTTATTTAAGCCAATTTTTACTCTCAATTATTAATATTTTTGATCTCACAAATGAATTGTAAAAATTTTTATCTACTAAACTATTAATCAATCCTTTTTTTTTTAGTGAATTATGTATAATTTTCCTTATTTTCCACGACAAAGATGGATTTTGTCTAAATTGCAAGAGAAAAATTTTATCGCCGCTTTCTTCCATATGTCGACGATTACACTCACATGCGCTTCGATGGCTCAGCTTGGGTGGTTCCATATTCGAGGCAGAGATTGCCCACCTCACTTGGCTGTTTATCAGTTCTTTAGTTTAGACACATTTCAATCCGATCCAAGCCAGGATGCATATGCACATAATAAAGGTAAAACTTGTTTAAATAATTGAGTGTTTTGCCATTTAAAGAAAGTAAAATATTTATATAAAAAAAATTGTTTTTTATTTTTGTTTTTTAGTGAATCCATGTATTACTCGAGAAATTGCGAATTCCATGCGTATAATAATACTACTTTGTTTTATGGCCATGATTTCATCGTTTATAGGATTTTTTTTAGATCTGATTGGACCTACATGGAAATTTTTAAAAATGATTAAACGAAATGCTCTTCCAAGCATATTTACAGGTAAATATCAATTAATAAATCTATCTATATTAATATAAATAGCCTAAAATTTAAGATTTTATTTAATGTAGTAGGTGCTTAAAAAATTAAGGATATATTTCTATTATATAAACAATTATCCATCTATCTATCATATAATTATTTATAAATTAATTTCCTAATAAAATCTTAAATTGTTTCTTCTCTCCTTTTAGATATAGACTTTTTTTTGAAAATACATTAAATCATCAAATTTTTATTTTTAGTTATTTGGATTGTGATGATTATAAGCGTTTGTTATTATATAACTATTTTGTTTGAATCTGCTGACCCTCTCACCCATATAAAAGTATCTTATGAATATGGAACATATACAATAACAACAGCAGGTAAATATATTAAATTTAATTATTTTATTGAAAATATTTATATTATTCAAGTTGAGATGTGACTGTGTTCACTAGGGCGAGAGCTCAAATTTTTGTTAAAGTGATTTATTCACTCATTCGATAAATATTTTGTTTTCATCCAGTATCTCAGTTTTCTTTGGAGTATGCTGTTCTCAAGACAAATCGAAACCTCCTCCTCAGAGATTCTTAGAATAAATTTGGGAGCCAGTAGGAAAACAAACCAACCCCATCACTTCCTAACTCAACACTGAAAATTTCTCCAAAAGGAAAGCCGAAACATCGAGCAATTCTCAAAAACCGTCGCAACTTAATCCGAGAAAATTTATCTTCGCATATATATATACACGATTGATGAAAAAGAAGTATCTAACTCCAGAATTCTAAATTATTCAGTAATCATTTCTGCTTGCTGGCTACCTAATTTCATAAATTTGTTCACTACTTTACCATTTTAAACGAAACTTTTTAGTTTAGTCCAGTAAATTAACAATAAACGAGTAGATCTATTCTTAGACCGCTAAAGAGGGTGTTATATTCAAAGAAAACAAAACAATTAAAAAAAAAATTATCTTGATTTATTTTTTAAAGTATTTTGACTTTGCTGACAAGTATGCGCAATTGGCTCTGATGACGGCATTTTGTAGCCGAAACAAGTCCAATTGCGCATACTTGTCAGCCAAGCCAAAATACTCTGAAAAATAAATCAAGATAATTTTTTGAAACTTTTTGTCTTCTTTGTATATAACACCCTCTTCAGCGGTCCAAGAATAGATCTACTCGTTTATGTGTGTTTGATTACTACTTTACCATTATAAATAGATTTAGACAGGGCCGCAGACAGACTTGACGGACCCCGGGGCTACTTACTAATACGGGCCCCCCCCAAAAAAAAAAAAAGTTTTTTTTACTATGTAAAAGGCTATTGTGTCTTTCATGCCAACAATTTTTTACACAGTTTTTGACACAACTTTTTAAATAGTTATACATAGCTTACAATATTTATTTAAATAAAGTTATTTAAACATTTTTCAAAGTTTCATAAACAAAGAGTTACAATAATAATTTATCGAGGCCAGATCCGGACAGAGGATTTCCGGGAGAATCTGGGGGTATGGAAAATTAGCCACTGAAATCTGCGTTTTTAGCTATCCTGAGTCGTGAAAAGATCAAACTTGATTTGAGCTCAAAGGGCCCGGGCCCCATGAGGAAAAAATAAGCGAGTGCGGTACTGTGGTCCAGTAGTAGGGCATGTTGAGCGTAAATCGACAGATCTGTGGTGCAACTCCCGGCGGTACCTACATTTTAATAAATACTTGGTTCTATGTTTTTCATAATTTCTTCATGGACCAACACATGATATATATAATTCTTTATTTATGAAATTTTAAGATTTGAGCTCAAAGGGCCCGCCCCCCCCCCCCCGAGAAAAAAATTTCAAGAAAATGATTCATTTTAATTGAAATTTTAAGATTTGAGCTCAAAGGGCCCGGGCTCTCTGAGGAAAAAAATTTCAAGAAAATGATTTTTTTTTTTAATTGAAATTTTAGGGCCCCCCTGGGCCGGGCCCCAGGGATATAGCCCCCCTGCTCCCCCTGTCTGCGGCCCTGGATTTAGATAATAATTAAGTATAATAAAGTGCTTGTCACACCAGATTTTTTCATTTGGAGTTGTAAAAATGCTGATTCTAAAAATTCATGTCCAGACTTTATTGAAAATTTTCTTTTTCTATAGAGCAAGTCATTAAAAAAAATTTTTCTTCTCCCTACTTATTGTATTGCTTATTTATATTTGGCGAACGTGTATAGCTGATAATCCCATGGTATGTAGATTAAAGGTTTCTGGATTTCTCCAATGAGCAAGCAGCTAGTAGTTTTTTCAATTTATTTATTATTACTTAATGTGCCAGGGCCGACTTTTCGGTCGCATATAGGACCATCCTCAGGGCCAAGCCATTGTCAATATATTGATCCTTCATTGGTCATATTGGCATAAATAAAGGGTTGAAGAGGAAAGGAAAGAAGACTATTAAATTAAACTCCTTTTCCGCAAAACGTTTCGCCGATTTAATCATGCCATCTTCAGTTGCTTTGGAGTATTTTAGCAAATATAGTTGTTGACAGTCTGTTCATAAGCTCATTAATTTTACAATAGACTATGTATATAAATATCAATGTAAATAATTGCATATGATGCGAGTCTTAGCGAAGAGAAATATGAAATGTCACCGAAATCAGCCGAAACGTTTTACGGAAAAGGAGTTTAATTTAATTGAGGCTCCCTACCTGGCTGCTTTCCTCTTCAACTCTTTTTTCAATTCTACACAGCCTCTTTCTACATTAAATATTGGCTTAAGACATTAATATAATAATAAATGACCAAATTTGATGGAGTGTAATAAGACAGAGTGAGTGAGTGATTGTTTATTTAAATTACATTTTTCTCTTCCTGTCTCACAGGTTTGGAATGGTTCCTATTTCATTTGCCACTTAGTAATATTTCTTTCTTGTTCAATGAAGTCTTTTTGAAATCCATCTTGTATGCTGACAGCCAATTGAAATATATATAAACAACTAATGTAATAATATTTTTCAGGTTTCATGGCAATCTTTGCCACGGCCTCGAATCTCCTCCAGCAACAGAATGTTCCCGACGATCCACACCGACGTCATTTGGTGGAAGACTGGGATGGCATAGAGACATTCTCGGTAGGAGGTTCGGGTAGCGAAGACAACGTCTCAATGAGGACCCGGGGACGTGAAGACACCACTCTAGAGAGTATTGCTTCTATGCAACCTCCTCCTCCTTATACGCCTTGAGGCAGGCTCCAGTCTCTTCGTCACCTGTGATAGCTTTATGCAAATGAGCCGCTTATGTCCCTGCGATCTTAAAAAAGATAAAATCTCATTCAAATTTTATCATTGCATATATCATATCTAATCTCTCATAATCATCGTTTAATTGGAAATTTTTAAAATTTCGTGTCTATGTGAATATTAAGTATCATGTTGTTTTGTTGATGAATTTTTATGGATCTATATATAGGTGGTCCTTATTTTGAACTTTTTCGACGCTAGTCCTAAATCGGTTCCAAATATATAAAAAAATTCCTGCCAAATTTCAGCTCTCAATATTAATATTTACCCGTCCCCCACGGCAGGGAGATTTAAATGGAAATAACATGGGAAAAGTTCTTTTGTGTCTTTAAAATGTAACTCATCAACGAAACAACCTCTTGGCAAGATCATAACATATTCTTATAAGAAATTTAACGCTCTACAAAAAAGGTCTATGATTTTTGGGTTATTCTACTGGTTCAAAAGTTATTTAAGGTCAAAGTTGAAGAAAAAACCATGAAATTGACTATAACTTCAACTTTGACCTCGAATAACTTTTGAACCAGTAGAATAACCCAAAAATCATAGACCTTTTTTTGTAGAGCGTTAAATTTCTTACACGAATATGTTATGGACTTACCAAGATGTAAGGAGTTGATGAGTTACAAAATTTTAAAGACACAAAAGAACTTTTGCCATGTTATTTCCATTTAAAAACTTTGCCTGTTGTAGGGGCCTGGTTAATATTATAATATTAAGAGCTGAAATTTGGCAGGATTTTTTTTTATATATTTGGAACCGATTTAGGACTATAGTCGAAAAAAATCCCAAATAAGAGCCACCCTAATCTATATATTCTTAAAAAAAGTATTGGATCATTTTATACCATTTTAATAAATGGGGTTTATATTATCGTAATGTCATGTCAAAGCAAAAGGATTGTTTAGGCTCATCCAAAGAACACGGTTTTGAAAAAGAGCTAAAAATATTTGATATATATATGTATTATTTTACTGATTCCTATTAGGCATTTTCTTTGCCAAGAATTGTACTGTGCTTTATTATTCATAATCTTCATTTTTATTTATAAAGTTGAAATATGGTTAACATTTCCATTTATAATACTAATTGCTATGTATAATTTAAAAATGATCTCTTGAAAAGCCCATCTCTAATGTCGAAAAGTAACGGCATTAAGGACGATAAGTTCTATAAAAACATATTTGAAGTTATCTTTTATTTTTTTTTTAATAAAAATAGTTATATAATAAGAAAAATAGGTTTGGAAAAAAATTGTTGATGAGTAGCAGGATGAAGAAAGAAAAGCATCTAGTATTTATTTCATTTATTTAAGACCCATTAGGCTAACGGGGTTTCGGTCTCGGTCGAGACCATCTTCATAAATGAAATAAATACTAGCCGCTTTTCTTTCTTCATCCTGCTACTCAACAAAGGTTTTCGCCGACCATTTATGATAATTTTCTCGCTTTCAGAGTATGTTGAAAGCTTGCTGAGTAAACGACTTTTCAAAGTTCATTTAACAAGTGGGCATCATGATAATATGAACCTCTTTAAATTACTCATCTAAAAAAAATCTAAAGTTTTGATGAATAATTTCAAAAAATAAAATATATCACAATCATTCAGAGAATTTATATATTTAGAATGATTCAATTATTGTAATAATAGACAAATATTTTATGTTAATATCTAAATACTAATTGAGACGATCTTCCTAATTTGCTACTTATTTTGATTAATTAATTATATTATCAACGTAATAATATTTATTCATAATATCATGTTTATTTAAAAAATGTTTTATCTAATAGGTTTACTATAAAATATCTAATCTCCTAATACACCAATGAAGTTATATATACTATTATTATTTAATTGATAATTAATGAGTACAAATAATGGAAACTACAAGCTAAATATAAGGAATGAAGCAAAATTTATTTTAAAAAAAATCTTGGAAATATAATTTATATAATATATATGTATATCGAATTTTGAACTTTTTGCTTCGTTCTGGTATTTTCTAGTCAGAAAGCGGGACCAATAGAAAAATATCACACTTGAGTAAATCTCACCTCACATGTGATAATTCATATTCTCTGTAGATATTCCTCCCTAAGAATGGCCAGAAAAAGAAAGATAATTGCAGGATTTGAGAAAATAATGTCGAATGATTCTTCTAAGCATAAAAAAAAAACCAAATAACTTATCCTAGCCAGCCCCCCCCCCCCCAACAAGAGGGGGGAGGGGGCGAGTGGCGAGGAGGCTAAGGCCATAATGGAAGAGATAAAGGATTCACATAATTATTTGTATTCAAGTAATTTTGTTTAGCTACGATTCAAGTCGATCAAAATATTTAAAAAATTTTTTAATATAATTATTTATATCTAAGGTAATGGTTTTCATATAATAACAATGGATATAATGGTTTCGAGATAACAATAGAATCTATAATATTAAAAGTATGTAAAAAATAATTTTTTGATTAATTTTGGGCAAATATTTCTTGATTAAAATTATACCGAAACATCAGACTGTGAGAAAATAATCATACATTGTATTTGTCTATTTCTGCTCAGCTGTCTCCAAGGATAATTTCCAATCAGGGCCAAAATGATGTGATATTTAAAATTAAATAATTTAGAAAAAATTTATTGTGGAATTACTTTGATATGATCATACATGATATTTCCTTTCTCAAATCTTGTAATCTTCTCTGGATTAATTATGTAACTACAGACAATAAAAAAATGTAGATTCCCCTTTAAATGAGAGCTTGGTAGTTTCTTTTAAATAAGATTTAAAATAAAAGATATACATAGAAAAAATTATAAATAAAATAGGAACTTGATGAAATCCACTGCTAGAGAATCATAAAAATTAAAGTAATTAATTGCAGGATAGAAAATAATTCGTAAATAAATATTATTAGATTTGCAATATTATGTTTTTAGTTTTTGTTTTTATACATATATAATCATAAGCCTAGGAAGTGGAGTAGCGAGGGGGGCAATCGCCCCAACTCAGTTCGGGAGAATCGTTTCACCCCTCCCCCCTCCCATTAAATTTTCCTAGAATTTCAAAACAAAATAAAACGAAAACTAAATAAGTGTTATAAGGTCTAAAATGTTTAATTATTAGATTTTTATTTATTAATAGGATTTGTGATAGTTTTCTTGTGAATTGGTCTTAAGGATAATAAGGAATAATTTCCCAAGAAGAATGCAGCCAAATTTATTTCATTAGATTTTAATAAAAAATACTAATCACTTGCTGACGTTTCGTCAGTATTAGTAGTATTTTTATTAAAATCTAATGAAATAAATTTTGCTGCATTCTTCTTGGGAAATTATTCCTTATTATCCTGAATACAATACTACAGCTATAATCAAATATTCAATTACTACAATTGGTCTTAAATTTGAGGTAAGGGGTCGTCCACATATTACGTAACGCGTTAGGGGGGGGGGGGGGGGTAAAATTATATTAATTTTGTATATTAAATTTTATTCGGGGTGGGGGAAGGACTAAAAAATCGTCAAAAAAGGCGTTGCGAAATATGTTGACGACCCCTAATGTCATTTCTCAACCTCCCAAAACATGAAAAAATAAATATCTAGTGAATCTATATACAATAAATATTGTTCTATTCTTAAATGTGAACAACTTTTGTTTAAAGAAATCTCTTTTTCTTTCTTAATTTTCTTATTAGCTTCAATTACCTTAACTCTCTGTTCCAAATTAAATTCTTTCAAACAAAAGTTGTTAATAATTAAAAATAGAGCAATATTGTATTCATACTTCGAGGTATTATTTCGATAAGTTAATACTTTAGATGTGACGTTGTAAAGTGGCTGTTATATTTTAACAATAGAAGCCAAGAAATTTGCATCTACGAAATAATACATCCAGTATTAGAGACAGTTTCAGCTTTTATTAAATATATTTACAATATTAATTAAAGTTTTCCTCAAAATCCCTTTTTTTATATCTATAACTTTGAAAAGCTGTAACTTTTTTGAGATATCATAGTGGTTTAGGGCTTAAAAGATGTTTTGGAAATTATCCTCTACAATAAAATATCAATAACTCAATTTGTAAAATTTCCAACAAGAGGTCCCTTTTCACTTTCCTCATCACAAATAATGGCATCCGAAAAATAGACTGAAGATGGCATTATTTAATTAAAACCGAAACTGTCTCGAATACTGCGAGTTTTATTTAGCAGATGCAAATTTCATGGCTGCCCTTCTATGAGAAGGGATATTATATTTAGTGCTTTAGGGCAGTGACAACTGTGCTCCTGGGGCGCCACAAAAACACTAACAACGTAACCGCATTATCTGCGCATTAAACTTAATTAATTATCTAACAGCATTTAAAATTAAAATTTTTATTGATTATCTATTTTACTTTTTTAATACTAAAGATTTTGCCCCTACAACCAAAATCATCTTCCTACGCTTATGAATATAATGAAAAAATTTTCTATATATAAAATGTTTAACTTTTATATATTTCTCTTCTTTAAAACATTTATTTGAAAATCAATTGAAAGCTTAAAAATAATAACAGAAAAACAAATATATTTTTCGATTCTCTTGACAATTAAATCAGAGGCATAATTAGGAAAAAGATTTGATTTAAATAAATGTTCGAGAAGCGAACCACTGATCCTTGGAATAAGAAGCGAAGACCTCTGATCCAAAAGTCAGGGATTATTATTTTAATTTTTCCTTGACTAAGATCGATTATTTTGATTAAATTGACTAAGATCTATTATTGCAAAAAATTAAATAAGATTCTAATTCAACTTGTCATACTACTTAAAGAATGTAAAAAATGATTACTTTCCCATCTGCCAATAAGTATATTGAGCAGTCCGCGTTTTCTTTTTTGCTTGTAATCCTAAATATGCCTCTAAATCAAATATATATTTTTTGATTTTTCAAAACAAGTTCCTAATCGAATTATTAGAATCTTTTTCTGTTGCGAGTTGATACTCACAAAGACTCAATTCAGAACAATATCTAGATTGATTTTCTTTTTCAAAATCAATGTATTTTGTATATATTAAGGAGAATAAATACAGTACTTATTTTCATTCTGTAAAGTAAAGTATACATTTTATTTCCCATACCTACTAGTATAATATGAAAATAGAATAGATTCAAGAGATTGGACTTTGAAAATGGGTAAATATCTCTACTATTATATAAAAGACAGTCTGTCTGTCTGTTGTAACGCGTAGACTCCGAAACTACTAGACCGATTTTCATGGAGTTTTTCTAGGGGGTGGAATATACACAATTAGGGAAACCCCCTAATAAGGGGTTCACAAATCTCCCATAGGAAAGCATTGGAAAACAGGTTCTATCTAACTTGCTTTACGAAAAATATTAACATATTAATCAAATTTTTAAAATGAAAAATACAAACTCTTCTTTCCCCAAAAATTCAACATTTCGGGGTAGGGTTGCCGAAGGCCAACCCTAGCAAATATATATATATATAAAATACAGTATAAAGTTACTATATATAGAGTGTATATTATCCATTTATTGTATCAATAGATAGATAATTTAATCTTTTTTGTGTTAAACATTTTTCGTATTGGGATATTCATTAAAGAAAAAAAAAAAAAAAAAAAAAAAAAAAAATTGAATTCTTTAGATTTCTTTTATTTACTCCGTTTATGGAAATTGTTACAAAAAATGTTTGTTATGAATAAATTTAGATAGTTTACCATTATCGTAAGTATAGTTGGAAGTGGAGGTGTTTTGCAAATAGAGTAAAAACTTTTAATAAATTTCTAAAATTTTTTTTTTGAAATTATAAACAATTTTGTATGAAATTAAATAAATGATAATTATGGCAGTTATTAGCAAAATGAAAAAATAATAGAGAGCAAATTTTATAGGGCAATTAAAAATGACAAAAAGAATCTGAAAGATGTGCTAAATTTTATTAATTTTTTACAAACTCGTTAATATATTTTTTTTTAATAGTAAAAAGAATTATTATAATTTGGAGTTGTATAATATTAGTCCTATTTAAGTTAAGGAGAATATATTTAAAATAAAAAAAAATTTTGTTACAGTCTTCTTTGAATAAAATTGAGAATCTATTTTTTTTTTAAGAGATCATAATCAAAAGTGGGCATTTCGAGTGGCGGTAAAGAGGGCAAAGTTCGATCCCCAGCGACAGGACTTAATTCACTACATGGCGAACAGACAAAGGGTGAATAATTCTCCCCAGTTGAATCGGTCATGACATGAAGACTGTTTTTTCGAATTGCTCCGCTACCTCCCGGTCGATGATGTGCCTGTTGTGCTTGATGTTGTTCATTATCGCATGTGTAAGAGTGAAGTTCCGCTTCGAGGGCATCTAATCTCTCCTTTTGATATTCATTTTCACGAGTTTTTTGATCAAGTTGTTGTAACAATTGTTGAACCAATATTCTTAATTGATGATTAACAGTATTTAATTCCTCAATGACGGTAGTCGTGTCCTTAGGTAACTTTGATCCTTCAATCCGTTGCTCATCTTTAGACTTATGATCTTCTTTTGAAAATTTTTCAGCCATTAATGAACTCATTTTATGAATATGAAGTTTCTCAGATTTTGTTAAAAGAATCTCAAGCAAAGAATCTGCTTCTTCAAAATTCCTGTTAGGAGAAAAATAAAAATAAATTTTAAAATTCTCTTAAATTGATATATTAAGAGATTAAGAGATGAGAAGTTGAAAAGCATATGAAGACTTTTTTTAAAAAACGAGGATTCCTGCCTTGATAACAATTTTCTTGTTAAGTTTGAAGGAATAGGATTACTCAAGGCAACTTGATGGTGAAGGTCAAGTTATTTGATGCAATATATATATATATATATGGTTAAATAAAATTTCAATTAATAAATAATTTAATTTAATTTTTACTTTTTCAGTGTGGCCGACTGTTAACAAGTTTCGATAGGAATCCAATCATCTTCATACTAGAATACATATTAAAGAAAGATAATAATGAATTTATATTTATATAAAATAACTTAACATTATAACGATAAACTGTATAGTTTTAAAAATTTATGATAAATGTTGGTATAATTTTCTCTTGATTAAGAAAGATATCTTCTTTTAATAATGAACTCACCAGGACTATAATATTTAGAAGATGAAAAAAGGTCAATTCAGTCCTCGAGAATTTCGAGAATGAAACATGTATATATTATAGTAAAATAATATATTTATTCTCTCTAGTTGACATATAAACAATCTCAGACCTCTTGGGTTTCGGCCGCTGTGCTGCTTGCCTTCTTCAGTGAGATCAGGATCTAGATCAGTGGTTCCCAACCGGTGTGCCCAGGCACCCTGGGGTGCCGCGAGAATGCCAAAGGGGTGCCGCGAGATATTTAGATAAAAAGAAATAAAAATAAAAGAGTAAGGGGTTGGAGAATAATAACCAGCAAATTTATAGCTCCACCTGACGTCCTTTTATTTGGCAGATATTTCGATGCGTAGAACACACATCATCTTCATTTCTGCTATGGACACAGAGCGGTCATCAGCTTAGAGAAGGCACCTCCGTTATGTATAACGCCCCTAAGGCATTTGATATAAATAGACTAAGCCCACCTACTATATCCTCGCGGCACTGAAGATGATGTGTGTTCTACGCATCGAAATATCTGCCAAATAAAAGGACGTCAGGTGGAGCTATAAATTTGCTGGTTATTATTCTCCAACCCCTTACTCTACTCATCCCAGCCTAATATTCAATCTAAAAATAAAAGAGGCGGAAAAAATAAAGTTTTGCTAAAAAAAAGTCAAATGATTAAAATGGAAGCGGCAAAATTTTCCATAGATCGGAAAAAATTAAGCTTTGTCAAAAAAGGGTCAAATGATTTTCACGCAATGAAAAAAAAATTTGCCCCAGGACGGAAAAAATTTCGTTTTGATAGGGAAAAAAAAAAGGAAGGGTGCCGCTAGTGGGTAATATTATTCCCTACGCACCTCTAGGGTGCCGTGGACTTCAAAAGGTTGGGATACGCTGATCTAGATAATGCAAAATAGTTTGTAAAAGTAAGGGATCTAGATAATGCAAACTACTCACCATTAAGGTATATATATACAAATAATTATTTTTGACTAATTTATATAATATTTTATAATAACACAACAAACCATTTTGCATTATCTAGATCCTGATCTCACTGAAGAAGGCACGCAGCACAGCGGCCGAAACTCAAGAGGTCTGACAAGTGAGATTATTTATATGTCAACTAGAGAGAATAAATATATTATTTTACTATAATATATACATGTTTCATTCTCGAAATTCTCGAGGACTGAATTGACCTTTTTTCTTCTTCTTTTAATTACAGGCCCTGAAGATGATTGGATTCCAATTGAAACTTGTTAACAGTCGGCCACACTGAAAAAGTAAAAATAAAATTAAATTATTTATTAATTGAAATTTTATTTAACCATATATATATAGGCATCAAATAACTTGAACTTCACCATCAAGTTGCCTTGAGTAATCCTATTCCTTCAAACTTATCAAGTAAAGACTTTTTATTTGGCTGAACCTGCCCTATCAAAATCTAATATATTCACAGCCACCAAATCTCATTTATTATTCATGAATGCTGAATTGTAAATTTCAAAAATATTTAATAAATTTTATATAGTTATAAAGTTCAAAGGATCCTTTAAAAGGCACGAGTTTTATGAAAAAACAATACTTTCTCTCTCTATATATTTCATATATAGGGTAAGAGAAAGTAAAAATATATATACTCTCTTCTATAGGTATTACCATGGTCAATGCTCTGCCGAATTAAAATCAATTATCCCACCCAATGCAACATATACACGGAACACAAGGGAGGCATCGTCCCAACATCCCTATGACCCCCCCATCTCTCAACTAATAAAACTAATCAATTCCAATCTTCCTGTGTCCCCACGACCCCCCCTGATTGGAACAATCTCCCTGCATCTATCTTCCCCAAAAACTACAATCTTCAGAGTTTCAAGTCTAATCTCAACAGACATTTTATCAGTTCCCGCAGTTGAGTTTCCCTTTTATGCTTCTCCCTTATTTATTTATTTATTTTTTTAAAATTATATTCTTCTTGGCTACATGTGACCACTGGTCATTATAGGTCTTCGGACCTTATGCACTCTTTCCAAAAAAAATATATATATTTATTTTCAAATTAGGAAGAGCAAGAACGGATGGAGCAAAAAAACTTTGGATGCCAAATGCCGAACACGAAGCTGACGAATTCAGTTTCGAGTATTTATCCATACTGATCTTCTACGTCCTAGTTAAGTTAGTTCTTCGCTTCTACTCTTTTGTTTATGGAACATATTTTCTCAAACGAATATATATATATATATAAATAATGGGTTAACCAGCACTTGGTTCCACGATATACTAATTTATTCAGCAAATATTTCAGACTACCACACTCCATACTTAGTGCAGTTCACACCATCCACGAGCCAAGCAACCCAGTATTTTGGCTAACAGCTAAAAAAGAGGTTTTTTAACAACTCTGTGCCTAATATACTCCTCTATGCCAAACGACGTATAGTCCCAAGAAAGTTGCTCCTTTATTCCAAGAAGTAGCGTTTTTTTTTTAATTCTTTTCTTTACAAACACAAGGGATAAAGTTATTTTTTGCCGTTAGTAGCTCGCGCAGAAATAGAAGTAAACATGAGTTTGGGGAACAAATACGGGCTGTTCTGCTTATTATGTATTTTTAAGTCAATATAAATTCACTAAGGGGCTGACACCAGGTGAATACGCGAATGGAAACCAGCCAAACTGCTTTCTTCTTAAAATCTCTAGATGTCAGTTCCACAAGCGTAGACTGTAAGACTTCTTTCTTCTTAGACGAGTCTATAATTGCTAATAGTGACAAATGTCAATATTGATTGCCTCTAAAGACAAGGTGTGTGGGTGTATCTGATGAATATTTATTTAAATTAATGCCCCCCCCCCCCCCCCCAAATGACGTTACTGCTTGATACTTTTTCTTCTACTCAATTTTTAGCCTCTTATCGAAGTCAAAGTAAAATAAACACAAACACTACCACCAAACCAACGTCTCCCTAGATCTCAGACAAATCCAAATCTCTGAGACAGAGCACTTTCCAGAGCTGGGAAGAGGACCGCGATGATTTGGAATAAGATCCCGAAAACAAACAACCTCCAACATTACTTCCTAAACCCACAATCTTGAAAATGGCTCCACAAAAGAGAGCCGAATGTCGAACAAATCTCAAAAGCCAACCCGATTCAACCCAAGAAAATTTATATTTATCAATAAAAATGATTTGAGTGTGTACTAATACCAATATATATAGGTATATGTTTTTGGATTATAGAATTCCACACACACACAAGTATATATATATATAGGGGCCTATTAAGTAGGAAATTAATTATAATTAAATTTGTTCAACATATTTTATTTCCTCGAAATAATTTTTTAAAAATTCCTTTTTTTTTAGAATATTACATTTCAATTTTTTAACAACCAAGAGTTCAAGTTTTCAACAGGAAAATACATGGGGTCTTCAACAAGCTAGACAGATAGTAATAATTAAAATAAATCTTTGAACCGAAATGGACAAAGGCAACTAAATAAAAACCATTTTGTGACTTAAAAAGGTAACAAAAGATTTTGGTTTGAATGCCTCTGCCCATTTCCATCCAATTAAATATCCATCACAGCCACTAGTTCGTTTACTTAAAAAAAATGTTATTAAAAAGTTATTTTTCTTGTAAATGTTTTAATCTTCATTCAACTGCTTTTCATCATTTCTAGAAAAATTGATATAAAACATTCGGATCAATTTTTCTAATTTATATTTTAAAGAAAAAAGTATTCTTACTTATGAATAGCGCTTTTTAAAGTTTGAAGTCCTTGGGGTTTATTTTCTAACAAATCTTTTCTAAGCAATACAGCCAAATCCTTTTCTTCTTTTTTCGTTTTTAATTCATAATCATCTTTCTTCATTCTGAAAAAGAAAAAAAATAATCGATTAAGTTGGAAATATTTTTTTCATGGTTAAATTTTTCTTTTCTAATTCTATTTATTAGATTTCAATTTAATAAACAAAGAAAAAAAGCCAAAAAAATTATCTAGAATGACTATACAAATTTTATTTTAATTAATTTTCTAATTATATTTATTTTGCTGATGGATCTAGTGATCCCTGGCTTTCTGGATCTCCAGTCGATCAGGAACTTTCTTTGTACCAAGGTAGTGAACAACTGACAACACATGTTCGAGATCCCGAGTTTCGGTGTCACTTGATCCATCAGGAAAACAAATATAATCTTAAAAAAAAAATTTCGTTCAAGGCAGCTATTTAAAATTAATATCTGATAAAAATGAATGGGTTTAAAAATATTTATTATTTACCCTACCAATGATCACTTTGTTATTATATTTAGGTTGCATAAATTTGTTGTTTAACAATAATTAATAATAGAAATGCCTGAAACCCCAATAGATATTATAAATAATAAAGGTTACCGTAAGTCATATATATATGGCCTAAGTTGCCGGAAAGACTGTGTGAATGTGTGTGTGAGCATAGGCGCCGGAACTGGGGGTGGGGGGGCAAGGGTACATTGCCCCCCCCCCCCTGGCATCCTATAGGGGGGGACAGAGGGGGGCAAAATTTCTTCTTTTATTTCATTTATTTTTAAAAATGATATATTTTTACTTTTGAAAAATAAAATCTTCTAAATTAAAAAAAATTAAAAGAGTAAGAAATTCATTTTTTTTTCCAAAAATTTTTGAAAAATCACTACCAAATTTTTTAAAATTTTAATTTTATTAAAATTGTGATTTTATTTAAAATTTTTAAAGTTTTATAGTAGATTTGTTTTTGTTTTATACTATTTGAACATATTAAATTATTTTAATTTTCTAAAAAAAATTTTTGCCCCCCCCCCCCCCTGATTGAAATTCGTTCCGGCGCCCCTGTGTGTGAGTATGAGTATGAATGAGAAAAAAAGTGTGGGCGTTTAAAAAAAAAAAAAAAAAAATTAATAACTTTACAATTAAATTAAACATTGAAATAATTGCTTTTTCTTAAAAAAAAAAAAAAAAAAAAAATGATTTGAAATAAGATCTGTGCGAAATTGCTACATTATGTTCCTAATTTCGGTTTCTATACGTTACGCCCGCCCCCTCACTAGGAGAAGCTTAGGAGGTAGAAATCCAATCTAAGTTTGAAAAAATATATTCTATTCACTAATAGATTTCGTTAGGACAAACATTTTGGAAACGGTTTGCTCACCACTAATAATTGTCAATTCTGCAAATGCACGAATTTCGGCAATCCCTGTGCAAAAGCAGACTTGATTTCTATTATTTAAAGAATATAATTTAATTAATTTAGAATTACTATTGACTCACTACCAATGTCAATTCAACTATTAAAAAGATAAATGAGTTTGTAAATGTAGAATGTATATATAATGAGAGCCAAAATTAAGTCACATCCATACTTTTTCTACATGTGATTATTTCATTGTTTTATAAAAAAAAAAAAAGGCCAATTATAAATTAGATTTCCCTGTTAAAAGAAAATTTTGAAATTGGTTGAAAGGCATTAATCCAAGATTTTTTTTTAAAGAAAATTGACAAAATAATTCCTGGATCTTCACCAAAAGTTCAAAAGTTGTCCTAATTGAAATATTCACATCTGAAGAAGACTTATAGACTAGGTACAGAAGTTCATTTACTTAATAATTCTTTGCTGTCTTAAATGGAATTCCTGTTGCAGTTTTATAGATTCAATAGCTTTAGGATTTGTTGTTATGGCAAGTGCTTCTGTAAGTTTCTCGCTAGCTTTCTCATGGCATTTTATAGATTCATCAAAGCGTTTGTATTTTAAATGAGTATCTGCTATTCTGTCAAGCTGATGTGCCTAAAATGAATATATATTTTTTTATATTAAACATAAATATATATAAGGAGTAAAAGTTGATACTCATGGGATGATGGATCTTAAAATTCTCAAATTATGATAAAAAAGTCAATAGGGCTATAGGTTGATTGATATGTAGCAAGAAAAAATGCAAAATCTAACAAGAATTTAATTTAAGAAAAATATTCATTTATCCTAGTGAAACTCAGTTAAAATTACCAATAAATGTATCATAAATAGCAAAATTAATTCTTTTGTGAAAAAGCAGGCAAAGGTTCTTAAATTATCATGAAATTTGGAGCAAAAAGCATTCATTTTTTTTTTTTTTTTGTTTGAAAATGTCTTCATTAAACAATCGAAATCTAATTATGACAATTATTATTTTACTGGCTTGATTGAAATATATAATAATATGAATATAGGGCAAAAGAATTACCTCATTTAGCGACGAATCAAATATCATTTTAAAATTTAAAATAAATAAAATAGAAATCAATATTATAAAATAGATTTAGCTGTTGAATAAATAATTTAAATAAATAATCTATCAAATTATTTAAAAAATACAATAAAACATACCTAAAACCTAATAGTTGTGATTAAATATAGATATTCTAATTAATAAGATTATATTTTCTAAGCAATTTAATAAAATAATCCTTTGTTTTTGATAAAATGTCAAAGTAGCAAAAGTAGATACAAAGTTTGTTCCCTAGTTACAAAACAGAAGAGTTGCCAACACGATAAAACAAAAAGAACTGCAAAGCAGAGTTGGGTTTTATACACGAATTTGCAGTTTTATACAAAATCGCGGATAAAACTTGTATAAAATGTATAAAACTTGGATGCGCATGCGCAAACCCGACGAGAAAGGAAGTTCAAATAAAATTTCATTTTTCAATTATTAACATTTTGATTATATTATTCACTAAATAAAAAGCAAACAACATCGTCAATGCTTTAGAACATTATAAAATATGAAAAGCTTTTAAGCTGTTTTTTCAGGGAAAGGTGGTTGGTTTTTTACAGTTTTATACCTTTTATACATCGGCCTAGTTTTATCCGCAATAGTTTTATACATGTATAAAACCGTGTATTATACTCGGCGGGATAAAACTTGCCAACTCTGCTGCAAAGCAAGGTACCTTGCTGCAAAGCAAGTTTGATCTGTGCTGCAAAGGTACCCACTTACCATCGGCCATAACTCTTACCAGACGCTTCAAAGCTCCCGAAAAGATGATCTAACTTTACTTATATTCTCATTCTTTATTTTTATATATGATATTCAGGGAACTATTTCAAGACTATTTCTAATCTGCCAGACCAATCGGATGGGCCAAACTTCCCGCCAGACGTAGATAAAGTGTCGCTAGACGTCTGAGCTGGTAAGTGTCTGGCAGTATTAATTATTAACTTTTAAGAATATTCTCTAAAACATACATAAAAATCAGCTCTGAGATTTTGAAAAAAGTTAGTATTGTTTTTACATATCTTTAGCATACGAGCTTATTCATAGCGACACTTTAGGTGTGTCTGGCGGGATGTTTAGCTCAACCGATTGGTCTGGCAGTTTACAAATAGTCTTGAAATAGTTCCCTGAATATCATATATAAAAATCAAGAATGAGAAAATGAGTATAGTTACATAATTTTTTTGGTAACTTTGAAGCGTCTGGCAAGTTATGGCCCATGGTAAGTGTCTGGCAGTATTGATTATTAACTTTTAACAATATTCTCTAAAAATATACGTAAAAATCAAGAATGAGAAAATAAGTATAGTTAGTACTATTTTTACCCATGTTTGGCACTTGGTTACCTATAAATTGGCCCACGGCCCAAATTTGCAAATATGCTTACACTCAAAGTACGTACTAACACTACTTTATCCAATACATTTTATTTGTGAGAAAATGAGTATTGTCTGGGGGCTCTGGGATCTTGCTCTATATAGAAGATGAGGTGCAGAGGACTAGCGGTCCCAGGGGGGGCCCAGAGGGGCCCCCCGCCCCCCCCCCCCCCCTTTGGACAGACAAAAATTCAAAAGTTTTATTTAATATTTTAAAACTAAACAAAATAATTATAAATTTTTCACGTCTCAGGATAGCTAAAAACGCAAATTTCAATGTCTCATTTTCAAAAATTTTTCCATACTCCTAGATCCCCTGAATTCGTCTTTCCGGATCTGGCCTCAATAAATTATGGTGATCTAGGGTTACTAGGTATGAATATTATTCATGATATTTCAGTATATTTGGTCATTTTTTTTTTTTTTACAAATAATCAATTTTTGACTTTGTCATGTTTTCTTGTAAGCCAACGATATATATACTTTTTTTTTTAGCTCAAATACTATATAGGGGCAGTGGCGTAACGTACTCTACGTCTCCCAAACCCCACGATGCGGGGGGCCGCGGGTCTGATAGGGCGGACTAAAAAACGTTTCTCAAATTTTCAACCCTTAAAAAATTTTTTTTGAGCTCATTTTTGGAGTGGTCTCTTAAAACATGATAAACTAAAATATTGTCATATAGTAGGGGATCCAAAGAGAGGTCAATATGTACCCAGCTGTTTATTGGATGAAACGTATTTTAGATGAAATTTAATATGTTAAAAAATATATCTTGAATAGGTTGTCTGAAAAATTCCTGTGCAAACTATAATTAATTACAAATTTAAAAACTAATTTTTTTCAAAATTGCACCCGTTTGTTTAAGAAACAATTTAACCACCAAACGATAGTAAGAAGCCTTTAGAATATGCCGGCAATAGGTTGCCTTTTTATTTCCTGTGATAACTATGAGTTGCCAGGTATAATCAGGTAAGCCAAAATTAATAACTTGCACCGGTGTGTTTAATAAATAAACCTTACATCAAAATAAAGATAATTTTATTACGAATACAATGTTGTACGGTTGCTTGCGGAAAACCTGTGCTGAATCCCGGTTGCTGCGGTTACTTTACAGATGTACTTTTTCGGTTTTTTTAGATTTTCTCAAAATTCCCTCTTACGATTTTGATTAAAATTCAAAAATCAATTATTTTTAGACTCTCTTTAAAATGTATTTTCTCATTTTGGGGTTGAAATCTTCTGAAGACCACTTTACTCTAGTAGCCTACTTTTTTTAAAAAACATTCACACTTTTTTCTCATTCACACTCACATTCACACACACATTCATGCAGTCTTTTCGGCAACTTAGGCCATTTAAGACTTTGACGATAACCGTTGTAATATATATTATCTATTGTGGGTTCAGGCATTTCTATTTAAGCCATCTGGTATCCAAATGGCTTAAATAAAATCATCGGACTGCCTGGGTCCGAACCCGCGACGTTTGGTATAGGAGGTAGGCGCGCTAAGTAGCCTACTTCATAGGAAAGATAGCAGAAATGGTTGCCAGGGTACACAAATTTCGATTACCTAAGAAGAATCGAAAATTATGTCTTGTGCTTCTCACACACAGATTTGTTTGTGTCGACATATTTTTAGTTTCTGACCAGGGCCGGATCTAGGGGGGGGGGGGGGGCAGTGGGTGCACGTGCCCCGGGCGGCAGATATCAGGGGGCGGCAAATTTTGCGTCTCTAAAAAAAAAGGTAAAATATTTTTTTCGGACGGGGAAAATTTGGTTCCGCGAAAAAAAAAAAAATTTTCGCAGAAAAATTTTAAGGAGGGGGCGGCAAATTAAATTTTGCCCCCCCCTAAAAAATCTCCTAGTTCCGGCCCTGTTTCTGACAGTACGGTACATTCGAATTCAAGATGTAAAATTTATAAGTATAGTAAAATATTTATATTTTGTTACCATGCCAACCATTTCTTCCAACTTTCCTATGAAGTACAAGAGTAAAATGGTCTTCAAAAGATTTCAACCCCAAAATGAGAATATACATTTTAAAGAGCATCTAAAAAATAATTGATTTTTAATTTAAAAAAAAAATCGTTGGAGCGAATTTTGAGAAAATCGAAAAAACTGAAAAAATGCATCTGTAAAGGAACCGCAGACCGCAGCAACCGGGATTCAGCAAAGGTTTTCCGCAGGCAACCGTACATCATTGTATTCGTGATTAAATTATCTTTATTGTGCAATTTAAAAAAAAAAAATAGTTTTTAAATTTGTAATTAATCATAGTTTGCACAGGAATTTTTCAGGTAACCTATTCACGATATATTATTTAACATATAAAATTTCATGTAAAATACGTTTCATCCAATAAACAGCTGGCCGCAAATCGACCTCTCTTCGGACTTAGACTAATACGAGATCGAAAAAAAAATTAGTCGGATTTTTGCCCCACTCTATTCTTCTCCTTCCCTACATCATAAATTTTGGGCCATTGGCTACCAATCCAGGTGAAATAAATATGTAAAATAGGTCTAAATGGCTTTCGCAGCCGAAAAAGAGCTTAAATGAATAATAAAAAAACAAAATTTTGGGCCCCCCCCTTGACAAAATCCTGGGACCGCCACTGCAGAGAAGTTTCGGTCAGAAAAGACCATCATCAGACCTGCAAAAGATTACAGAAAATGTGAGTCAACACACAGCAATACAAAAAATGAATCACATCACCAATTTACATTTTCAAGAACATTCCCTTAAATTCTATATAGCTTATTCGAATACAGCTAAAAGATATTTTACTTTCTCTTACCTATGTATATATGTAATATATATATAGAGAGAAAGTATTGGATTCATGTCAAAAATTCGATGTCGAGATTTTGATGGATCTTCACGTTTTGAGGTCCCCTGAATCCAAAAAAGTGGTTTTCGCGACATGGTCTGTCTGTGGGTGGGTGGGTGGGGTGTGTGTGTGTGTGTGTTCAATTTTAAGCATGAAGGAATTGAGCTATGAGGTTGAAATTTTATATTTAAGTTAAACACCCCCCGGGACCGGAAAATAAGCTTTTAATCAAAATCGGCCAAAGAGTACTAGTACTTTACTGATGTACTTTTTCAGTTTTTTTCGATTTTCTCAAAATTTGCTCCAACGATTTTTTTTAAAATTCAAAAATCAATTATTTTTTAGATTCTCTTTAAAATGTATATTCTCATTTTGCGATTGAAATCTTCTGAAGACCACTTTACTCTTGTATTTCATAGGGACGATAGGAGAAATGGTTGCCATGGTAACAAAATATAAATATTTTCCCATACTTATAAATTTTACATCTGAATTCATATGTTCCGTACTGTCGGGAACTAAATATATGTCGACACAAAAATCTGGTGTGACAGCACAGAACACAACTTTCGATTACCGAAGGTAAGAGAAAGTTGTGTGCTGTGCGCCAGTCACACCAGATTTTTTATTTTTTATTGTACATCAGCAAGATATTCATTTTATTTTTATTAGTTAAATACAGTTGTAAGCCTTTCAAAATGAGAACCAAATTAAATTATTTTTAATTTACAGTGCAAAAAAAGTCATTTATATATATATATATAATTACCTAAATCCTAAAGTTTTAGCATATATATACATATACATATAAAAGCCAATTTATAAAAGGCAGAGTGGCGTGGCAGATCGTTTGCTAGGGAATTCAAATTAAGACAGGTTTTCTTGTTTAAATCGATTTTTACACTAAGGCCTTAGAGCTGTTCTATTGCACTAGAATTCATCTATCAGCTTCCCATTTGCTATCTATGTCGGCACATCAGTGGGTGGACCGGCTGGCTGTAGGGGTGTGTGTGGAGGCCAGTTATTTATTTATTTATTAAAATGATCCAAAACTACTTGAAAAATTATTAAAAGCAAGTCAATTTTGATAAAATATTCTTTAACCTAGAAGGAACGTCAGAAATAAAAATTTTATTATTATAATCGATATAATTTTTTCGTAAATTATTTAAACTTTTGAATTTTAGTCGGTCCAATGGGGGGGGGGGGGAGAGGGCTCCTCTGAGCCACCCCTGGGACCGGTAGCGGTTAGGGACGAAAATTAATTTGCATAAGAACGTGCAGTGATCGAGTTTTAATCAACTATCTTGTATTGTTATGAAATAAAAGCATTTACATTTTCTCAATTAAGTGGGTGTGTATGATCTAGAAAAAAAAGATAGATATTACTAATTAATATTCGTATTTAGAAACTGATATTCAATAAATATTAAAAATTTCATTTATTATTTAAAACGTAATCTCTCTATGAATGAATGTTTTGAAAGATCCTCATCATATAACAC
>JAKCPI010031580.1:0-21188 GCA_023213315.1 Euborellia annulipes
TTGGATCCTACCACAATAGCTCCCAGGCAACTCTACGAGGAAAGGGGAGTTGCTGTGACATCTCATCTTGTGGAAGGGACGTAAAGAAGGTTCCCTCTCAGTGATGCATTCTTCTTGAAAGGAGTCAATGCTGAGGGAGTTCCTCTTCAAACTAGACATCCTCCCCTAGCATAGAAGAGGATGAATAAAAGGAGCCGGGTGGGACCAGAAACAAGGATTAGTTCATTAACTAGAGACAAAAGCAGGAGTTAGAGAAATACCGTGTAACTTCACGGGGTGCCGGTAAATGGCTACGACCAGAGGCCAGTTGGGCTTGAGGTGTGTGTCTTCGAGCACTTAAGCACCTCCGGCAAATAAACGGGGATCCCGATAGGAATTTCAAATAATAATAATTCCAGCCCTGATATCGTCAAAATTTTGTTATTGAAATAACTATTCACTTTTGGTTTATAACCAAAAGAGACCATTTTTTTGCATAGTTGATTAGGTAAATTTTATTTCTACAGGTTCATAACGTGTAGGCAAATAATCTTCTATATCTTCTCTTTAATGTATTTCTTTTATTTTAATGGTGGTTTGAAAGGGATTAGGAATCATCATTGATGTGAATGATTTTGATGATACTGATGTTGATACCTTGTCCCTGATCTCCTGGCGCATCTTTTCTCGCTCCTCTTCCATCTTGCGGTGTTTTTCCTTGCGCCGTTCCTCAGCTTCACGGATGGCTTCCAAGCGTCTTCTCGCTCTGCCTCCTCCTCCTTCTCCTTATCGTCGCCATCATCGTCACCTCCTACAGCACCTGGTGGACACAAAAATATCATTCAATTTTTACTTGGCTCATTTCATTCTCTTATTAGCAAAAAAAAAATCATTGTGTGGTTTTATGAAATCACGATGCAAGTGAAACTTTTTTTTCAGATCGTAGGTGTTTAACTGAAAATTTTCAGAAAATTATGGTAATAGCGTTTTTAATCTTAACTTAATAATTGGATAATGGGAAATCAATAGACGCATGTTAAAAAAACTGAGAACAATATTTATTTAGTAATTGAAGATTTGAATCATTTTAAATTATTTTAAAAATTATATTTTATCAATTTAAAAATTGAATTATTAAATCTCACAATTATTTTTTTATAATTCGTCATATATATTAAATTTCAACTTTCGTATTTTAGTCGTCACGGCTTGTGACGTCATGGCTTGTAGCATCACGACCTTTGACGTCACGGCCTGTAACGCGACATGCTGATAGAAGAGCGAACAAATTTGAGGCCATCAAATAAAAGTTCCACTTTAAAAATTCGCAAGAGAAATGTCAATTAACAAAATTAAATCTTTTATTAGGATATAATGTAAATTATTTACGCTAGATGGGAAGGACATTCTCAATATAAATAAATGGAAATGAAAACAAACCTTAGACATTAATCATTTTATTATTTCCCTCCCCTCCCTCCTTTTTCTTTTTTTTTCTTTTTTTTAATTTCCTCGCGTTGAAAGGTAACAGATTGCAGTTAATTTTTCCTACTTTTACGCCTGGCTCTTCTTCTCTTTAAATGATAACAAAGTGTTTAATGATAGGATGGCATGATAAGAATAATCTCATAAAAAAAAATGCTTTTTAATATTTAAAAAAATAATTTCGTTAAAATCTCGGAATTTTTTTTTCGGTTTCTAACAGCTACTAATTCATAATTAAAGCTTTTTACGTTTAAAATATACCTGATAAATCACTCTCTCTCTCTCTCTCTCTCTCTGTCTCGTTTAAATTAATGCCAATAGATGAGTCCCTTTACGCAAACAATTCGCCTAAATAAATTATTTAATCACTAAATTTATAATATCCCCTCTGAATAGAAGCAAGAGAGAAGAAAAAAATCTTTTTTTTTCTCTCTCTCTGCCTTAAGAAAAAAAGAGAATCTCCTCTGCTTTAACTGTAATTTATTATTCATTGGGTCTCTCTCTGTTCAAGGGAGAGACAGAGAAAACAGAAAATACGAAAATCAATGGGGGTTGGAGGGGGGGGAGAATTCTTTCTTTGTCTCTCTCCGCTAGCCTAAAATAGATGATCATAAATTATATTTACGAATTGGGTCAATAGATAGTTTTCAGTTGATGTAAATGGGTCACGTGATCAAATTGAATCTATCTATGGATATAGGGCTTTTAGTGTAGACATATGTTTAATTTCCGCCGATATATTAGAGATTCAAGATGTAAAATTTATAAATATGGAAAAATATTTATATTTTGTTGTCATTTCTTATGAAGTACAAGAGTAGTGTGCTTCCAAAGATTTCAAGGACAAAATGAGAATATACATTCTAAAGAGCCTCTAAATTTATGAATTTTAATCAAAATCGTTAGTCTTTAGAACAGTGATTCTGGATTTATTTAACCGGTGTGCCGCAAGAATGCCTAAGGGCTGCCGCTAGATATTTAGAAAAAATAAATAAATATTGAAAAATAGAAATAGATAAAGAAGAGACTCATTTTCACTCTAAATTCGAACTGGATTTATGTATCTTATACTAGCCGCGCCACCCACCTTCGGGGTATTCCAATCCAGTGCCTGCTTGAGGAATTGTTTACATTCATAGAATACTCAACTGCAAAGAATATTTAAATATTTCTCTATACATTTCCTATGGGAAAAAATCGTAACTTTAGAAATTAATAACTCAAAAAGTTATAGGAATTTCCGGAACCCGAGTATTTTTTCGTAGACTCTCCATAAAGTCCTTTATAAGACTGCAAAATTTCGTTTCAAAATTTCAACGGGAAGTTGGTTAAACACAGCGTGACAGACGGACAGACAGACGGACATTCAGCGAATTATATACATAGATAGAATATTGTTATTATAGGCACGGTTTGAGGGTGGACTTACCAGTCCTCCCAGGCTATGCTCTCTCCGAGTCTATAACAATAATATATAAAATTAATAAATCTAGTTTGAATTTAGAGTGAAAATGAGTTTATTCTTAATCTATGTATGTCTATTTTCAAAGGAATTCAATTCAATTATTGAATAGATGGGCTCTGCTTGTCTTGTATATCATAATTTTGTTAGTTATTCTCATCTTATATTATGCACCCAGAGCAGAATTATTGCGGTTAGAAAAGGGCAGAGAATAGATTTATTCTAAGTAGAAAAAAGAGGGATGGAGTTATTGCAGGTTGAAAAGGGCGAAGCGAATACGATAGTTTTAGAACCAATGTAGATGAGAAAGCATTCGGATTATTCACGTTTGAGCCCTAATCTATTTTAATTCTTTTTATTCCCACTGTCCTATCACTTCATACAATAAATTGCTCTCAATTATTTTTATTCTAATCTCATATTCCATTAAATTCATTAAAAATAACAACCCTCATAAATTAAAGAATGTTACGTACTATATACTGTATCTAAAACAAAAAAAAAAATTTTTTATATAAAAATTAGTTTTTGTTTTAATTTCCATATAGAGACAGAAGAGAGGGCAGAGAGCAATTCTATTTTATTATTATGTTAATAGTTGGACATTTAGAGACTAAAAACCAAATTGGATTACGTTCAAGGTTTATTACTGTTTGAGCGATTTAAATATTTATATAAAAAAAAATTATAGTAAATTATTTTTAAATTAACATACGGTATTCATGTTTTTGGTCCTCCATAAATAAAGGGTGTAAAGCCAGTGACGCAACCAGGGGGTGTCTTTCAGTCAGAGTGTGGTCAAAATAAAGCAAGAAGAGGTTGAAATTTTATATTTAAATTAGGTGCCCCACTGAGGAGCCTCTATTAAATTAAACTCCTTTTATGTAAAACGTTTCGGCCGATTTAATCATGCCATCTTCAGTGGCATTGGAGTTTTTAGCAAATAGAGTTGTCAACAGTCTGTTCATAAGCTTATTAATTTTACAATAGCCTATGTGTATAAATAACAATGTAAATAATAATGTGTAATTTATACACTGACACTTTAACACACAACTTTCTCTTACCTTCGGTAATCGAAAGTTGTGTTCTGTGCTTGTCACACCAGATTTTTGTGTCGACATATATTTAGTTCCCGACAATACGGAACATTTGAATTCAGATGTAAAATTTATAAGTATGGGAAAATATTTATATTTTGTTACCATGGCAACCATTTCTCCTATCTTCCCTATGAAATACAAGAGTAAAGTGGTCTTCAGAAGATTTCAATCACAAAAATGAGAATATACATTTTAAAGGAAATCTAAAAATTAATTGATTTTTGAATTTTAAAAAAAATCGTTGGAGCAAATTTTGAGAAAATCGAAAAAAACTGAAAAAATACATCAGTAAAGTACTAGTACTCTTTGGCCGATTTTGATTAAAAGCTTATTTTTCCGGTCCCGGGGGTGTTTAACTTAAATATAAAATTTCAACCTCGTAGCTCAATTCCTTCATCCTTAAAATTGAACACACACCCACCCACCCACCCACCCACCCACCCACCCACACACCCACACACCCACAGACAGACCATGTCGCGAAAACCACTTTTTGGATTCAGGGGACCTCAAAACGTGAAGATCCATCAAAATCTCGACATCGAATTTTTGACATGAATCCAATACTTTCTCTCTATATATATATTACATATATACATAGGTAAGAGGAAAGTAAAAAAATCAATTATTTTTTAGATGCTTTTTAAAATTTATATTGGCATTTGCCCTTGAAATCTTCTGAAGCACACTTTACTCTTTTTTTTTTTTTTTTTTTTTTTTTTTTTTTTAAACATTCACACTTTTTTCTCATTCACACTCACACTCACACACATTCACACAGTCTTTTCGGCAACTCAGGCCATTTAAGACTTTGACGATAACCGTTGTAATATATATTATCTATTAGGGGTTCAGGCATTTCTATTTAAGCCATCTGGTATTTTTTTACTTTCTCTTACCTATGATATATGTAATATATATATAGAGAGAAAGTATTGGATTCATGTCAAAAATTCGATGTCGAGATTTTGATGGATCTTCACGTTTTGAGGTCCCCTGAATCCAAAAAAGTGGTTTTTCGCGACATGGTCTGTCTGTGGGTGGGTGGGTGGGTGTGTGTGTGTGTGTGTGTGTGTGGGTGTGGGTGTGTGTGTGTTCAATTTTAAGCATGAAGGAATTGAGCTATGAGGTTGAAATTTTATATTTAAGTTAAGCTTCCCCCGGGACCGGGAAAATAAGCTTTTAATCAAAATCGGCCAAAGAGTACTAGTACTTTACTGATGTACTTTTTCAGTTTTTTTCGATTTTCTCAAAATTTGCTCCAACGATTTTTTTTAAAATTCAAAAATCAATTAATTTTTAGATTCTCTTTAAAATGTATATTCTCATTTTGTGATTGAAATCTTCTGAAGACCACTTTACTCTTGTACTCCATAGGAAAAGATAGGAGAAATGGTTGCCATGGTAACAAAATATAAATATTTTCCCACACTTATAAATTTTACATCTGAATTCAAATGTTCCGTACTGTCGGGAACTAAATATATGTCGACACAAAAAATCTGGTGTGACAAGCACAGTACACAACTTTCGATTACCGAAGGTAAGAGAAAGTTGTGTGCTGATGCGTCAGTCACACCAGATTTTTTTAAAACATTCACACTTTTTTTTTTCTCATTCACACTCACACTCACACACACATTCACACAGTCTTTTCGGCAACTAAGGCCATTTAAGATTTTAGACGATAACCGTTGTAATATATATTATCTCATTGTGGGTTGAGGCATTTCTATTTAACACTTTACTTTTGAACTTCATAGGGAGATAGGAAAAATGGTTGCCATGGTAACAAAATATAAATATTTTCCCATTCTAATAAATTTCACATCTTGAATTCTAATATTTCGGCGGAGCCCCGGGTTTGGCGTAGTAAGTAGCGCGCCTACCTCCTATACCAAACGTCGCGGGGTTCGGACCCAGGCAGTCCGATGATTTTATTTAAGCCATTTGGATACCAGATGGCTTAAATAGAAATGCCTGACTCCACAATAGATATATTCTCTACAACGGTTATCGTCAAAGTCTTAAATGGCCTCAGATGCCGAAAAGACGGTATGAATGTGTGTGAATGGGATGTGAATGAAAAAAAAGTGTGAATGTTTTTTATAAAAAAAAAAAATATCGTCGAAACTAAATATATCTCGATATAATAAATCTGCTGTTACAAGCACAGAACACAACTTTCCCTTACCTAAGAGAAAGTTGTGTTCTGTCTAGTCAATCACACCAGATTTTTTCTGTATAAATTTAGAAAGGAAAAATTGATAGTACCCTAATTTACTTCTTGGACATTAATATCATTTCAATTAAAAAAAAAAATCGTGTGTTAAATCCGCTTTGACGTCAGTCAGGGTACTTAATCGAAAGTTGTATAATGTCCTGTTATCACACCATATTTTTCCCCTATAGGGGAAAAAAATATGGTGTGATATTCTATAGACTATCAATTTTGAGATACCCCTTTTTTACGTTTAATATTTTTTACGTCTTCTAAATTTCCATATAAGAAAATAAATTCTAACCTAAATTCATAAATTAATAATAATAATTTTTTTAATAATTCATGAATTTCCTCAAGCGCGAGATAAATTCAAATAAAGATTCGGATTTTATTTATACTCTTACTCATATTTCTTAATTTTTTTTTTTTTTTTATTATTTCCGAATTGCATTTTTCATTTTTCTTGAAAACGTCCGGTAATTAAAATAAAAATTTCCTTGTCTGTTATTATGACTCCATTCTAACCACAAAAAATATTTTTTCTCCTTTTTAATGGAAATTATAACAAAATGATGTCGTTGGTTATAGGAAACTGAGCAGCCCAAGGAAATTAAATAAAAGGGTTTTTACGTTGACGTTTCGGTCGCTAATCACGACCTTCATCAGGTCGGTTAATTGTTAAAATACAATTAATTATCAATTAATCGTCCTGATGGATAGGGTTGTCACCTTTTTTTTGCAATTAAAGTACCTTTGTGATTTAAGACAAGAAAAAAAAGTACTACCCACATTTTGTGGAAAAGTTTAAAAAAATTTAATTTAAATATAAGTCAAAGAAATAAAAAAAATGAAAGTTATGCTAAATTTCTTCTTTCAATAGGTAAAGATAAAATTAGATACAAAGGCCCTAGGGGTATAAGAATGGTGAAAATGCCCTTGGAACATATTTCAATGATACATAGGGGATTTGTAGGTACTAATAAAATAATAAGATGCTGAAAGTTTCAGATCGCTATCTCAAATGGTTTTTTGAGAAAAACCAAAATATGTAAAAATCAGAAAAACATTTTTTTTCTCAGGAACGGCTGAATCGATTGATTTGAATTTTTGATATGTTTTGGGGGCTGATGGTACCTTCTAGGGAAAAAATCAAGACCTATATCGGATCATGACATCCTTGAAAAAAATGGCGTTTTTTGTTTAATTTTAATTTTTAACCGTGATACAATTTTGGCACAAAAATGAAACATTTTTTTTTTTAAATCCTCATTCAATTTCCTATAAGTTCATAAGTTCATAAATTCATAAAAAAAGGTACGCCATAGTAGAAAAAAATAAAAAACCATTTATTACTCAAATATTGACTTTATATGTTTTGTGCTTTAATCTTGTTTTTTATTGCTCAAGCTTACACATATATTTTCATTTTATTCAAAATAACCAGTTTATATTCATAACATCAAAATTTTTTGCCTAAATCAAAAGTTAAAATTTTTAAATATCTATAATCATTAACTATAATGCTATAAGATAAAAACAGATAATGAATTAATGAATAATAAAAATAAAAACTAATATCATAAAGATAAATCTACTATATAAATTACTCAGGGGCGTATATAGGAGGGGGGCAGAGGGGGCCCGGACCCCCCCCCCCCCCGAAATTTCCCAAATACATATACATATATGGGGATATACAGACATCAGCGCAACAGATTTTTTCGCAGGATGGAAAACTCTGGTTCCGCAAAAGAAAAAATGTTCCGCAAAAAAATTTCGTGTGAAAAAAAAAAATTTTTAGCAGAAAAATTTTTGAGTTCAGGCCCCCCCCTAAAAAAATTTCTATATACGCCCCTGAAATTACTATCCAATATGTAAAAGACCATACTAACATACTTAAAGCTCAAGTACACTCTCGCCATATTAATAACAAAGTGTATAGATGTTTTATTGAATATAAAAAAAATGCTAATGGACCTAAAGGCGTATAAGACATAGCTGTGAGTATGCGAATGGTCTTAGAACAATTGGATGTTGCTCTCACGATGCTGCCATTGTTTATTATTTGTCATACAGAAGATATTTGACAAAAATTCTGAGGCCCGCTGAAACATTGAGCAAATTATTTGATAAAGACAACGTTTCACCTGTGATTGAAGAAGACAGTGACGAAGACTGATTAAACGTGATTAGGCATTTTTTATTGTTGAAAGATTTATCTTTTTGATATTAGTTTTTATTTTTATTATTCATTAATTCATTATCTGTTTTTATCTTATAGCATTATAGTTAATGATTATAGATATTTAAAAATTTTAACTTTTGATTTAGCCCCCGGGTTTGGCGTAGTAAGTAGCGCGCCTACCTCCTATACCAAACGTCGCGGGTTCGGACCCAGGCAGTCCGATGATTTTATTTAAGCCATTTGGATACCAGATGGCTTAAATAGAAATGCCTGAACCCACAATAGATATATTCTCTACAACGGTTATCGTCAAAAGTCTTATATGGCCTAAGTTGCCGAAAAGACTGCATGAATGTGTGTGTGAATGTGAGTGTGAATGAGAAAAAGTGTGAATGTTTTTTTTTATAAAAAAAAAAAAAAAACTTTTGATTTAGGCAAAAAATTTTGATGTTATGAATATAAACTGGTTATTTTGAATAAAATGAAAATATATGTGTAAGCTTGAGCAATAAAAAACAAGATTAAAGCACAAAACATATAAAGTCAATATTTGAGTAATAAATGGTTTTTATTTTTTTCTACTATGGCGTACCTTTTTTTATGAATTTATGAACTTATGAACTTATAGGAAATTGAATGAGGATTTAAAAAAAAATTGTTTCATTTTTGTGCCAAAATTGTATCACGGTTAAAAATTAAAATTAAACAAAAAACGCCATTTTTTTCAAGGATGTCATGATCCGATATAGGTCTTGATTTTTTCCCTAGAAGGTACCATCAGCCCCCAAAACATATCAAAAATTCAAATCAATCGATTCAGCCGTTCCTGAGAAAAAAATGTTTTTCTGATTTTTACATATTTTGGTTTTTCTCAAAAACCATTTGAGATAGCGATCTGAAACTTTCAGCATCTTATTATTTTATTAGTACCTACAAATCCCCTATGTGTCATTGAAATATGTTCCAAGGGCATTTTCACCATTCTTATACCCCTAGGGCCTTTATTGAAGGTCAAAAATTGATATCCTTGGACCTTGAAAATATAAAAGATCTAATTGATTTTGTGTTTCCCCCCTGAAATTTCAGCAGATCCATGGAAATGTGTTCGAAGGGCTATTCTATCTGGCACAAACAACAGTATTAATGAAATGAATACTCTAATTTTAAATAAAATGCCAGGCACGTTGTTTAAACTTTATAGCGCGGATACCACTATAATTGATAAAGACTCCCTTAATCCCTTAATGATAATAGACATATAAATACTGACCCGTTGAATAAAATCTCTGAACCAGGAGTGCCGGATCATATTTTGGAACTATTGTAAAAGAAGGATGTGTTTGCATCATTATTAGAAATCTTAAGTTTCAAAAACAAATTAGTTAACGGTACAAAGGTGGTTATTAAGAGCATAACAAGATTTATTGTAGAAGCATGGGTGCAGGATAGCCAAGAGACAGTACTCATTCCTGGCTCATTCCAAGAATCTGCTTCAAGTTTGTCACAGGAAGATCTGGCATTGAAGTTATGAGAAGACAGTTTCCTCTGAAGATTACCTATGGATTGACGATTAACAAGTCCCAGGGCCAAACACTTGAGAGGGTTGGTGTAGATCTGAGGAATGATGTGTTTTCCCATGGGCAACTTTACGTGGCTCTGGGTAGAGTTCGAGAACCAAAAGATATAAAAGTACTTGTGAGGCAGGATAGAAATATTCCTCCTCCATATACAACAAATATAGTTTATAAAGAACTTATTTCAAATGAGGAAATATAATTGTATTTTGCTGATATAAAGCGTATTTTTAAATATCTTTTCCCTTATTGGCGACTAGCCAAACAAACCACAACATACCTATTTTAAATAACTTCTAATGATTTGGCCCTGTCCTCGCCTTTTCAACTTGTATATATATAAATATAAAGTGACCAGGTGATCTAATTATAGGCTGGTTTCATTCCACACGATTTCAAATATAGGCCCTATATATATTAATATATATTTATGTTTATTTTTAATTGATTTTGATAAATTTACCCTTATAGAGGACATTATGGACATTCCAGGAAAAACACAAATCCCCGAATTAGGAGGGTAAAAATATTTTTGTAAAATCGTGAATTATTATTATTGGAGCTTTTTGTCTCAATTATGCCAAATATTCAAAAAAATATTCTAAGGGATAGATTCTTAAACAATTTCTCTTTTGCAGGTTTGTGTTTCCCCAGTGTAATTGCAATTGTGATCAGTGCTCAGTGCTCAGTGTTAAGTGTTATCCAAGTGCAATCAACCTGAACAGCTCTACGAGTGTAGGGATGGATCAGCTCTACGAGTGCCGGGCAAGGAGCTTCGAGCGACCGTCAACCCCTCAGGAGGTAAATATTTTATTCTTTAGGCTCTCCTTTTGGAGCCATTTTCAAGATTATGGGATTAGGGGGGAATTGATGAGGTAGTTTGTTTCCGGGGTCGCAATCTTGCTGGCCCCAGGTCAATTTCGGTAGCAGGTCAATTTGGTGGATGCCTCCAATAATATAAAAAAAAATTGAAAATAAATAAATAAATATTGACGATCTTGTAGGTAAGGTCTAAAACAAGGTCAAAAATCGCATTGACTTGTTACTTTTTTCAAACATGTCCTATCAGTAGTTTTTAATATTTATTTTTGTTCTTAATTTAAAGTAAAAGCAATAAAATCAATTTTTTTTTTAACACAATTATTTGATTAAATGAAATCTTTCTTGCACACTTTTTTGTTTTAAATTTTAAGAGTACCAATTCATTTTACTTGCTCATACACCCATACATTTATATATATATATATATATGTTCTGGAAGGTTTCCGCGACCGGATGTATGCGAAGATGTTTTCTCGGGTTAATTCGCGTGTAATGTTGAGATTTACTCGACGTTTCGGCTCTCCTTTTGGAGCCATTTTCAAGAGTATGGGATTAGGGGGAATTGATGAGGTAGTTTGTTTCCGGGGTCGCAGTCTTGCTGGCCCCAGGTCAATTTGGTGGATGCCTCAGAGACTCTGAGGGTGCCTCCAAGTAACGTTGTCTAATCTAAAAGACTCTGCTTATCCTTTCAAACAATAGCAAAATACTTCAAACATAATTATAAAAAGATGAAATTATAAAGCAGCCCGATAAAAAATAAAAATGTTGTATATTGTTATAAGCTCAGGCATTCCAAAATAGGACGCTGTACCCCCTTAAAAATTGAATCGTTTCTTACAAAATTTATATGATCTTATTATATGAATCTGGTAATGCAAGCACAAAACACAACTTTCAATTACCGAAGATAAGAGAAAATTGGGTGCTGTGCAACAATGACACCAGATTTTTTATTACATAATTTCTAGAGGAACCACGAGTGGTTGGATGAGGGGCGCCAAAAATAACCAGGCACAGAGGTGACAACTTAGCCAGGAATGGCCCTGGTTGAAGTTTAATACGTTCACGCCGGCTCGAAAATGTGTATATTTCTCCATGGAGCGGAGCTCTAATTCATTGTTTGATTTTTTTTTTTTTTTAACACAACGCTTTTTCCCATTCACACACACATACACACAGTCTTTTCGGCAACTAGGCCATATAAGTCTTTACGATAACCGTTATTATGAATATATATTTTATATATATATTGGGGTCCAGGCATTCTTATCATTCTTATTCATTTGGTATCCAAATGGCTTATAAAATTAAGAACAATTTAATTAAAATAATAGGGCCCTCGGACTTGGCGTAGTTGGTACCGCGCCGGCCTTGTATACCAAGGATCGAGGGTTCGGATCCCAGGGAGCCATTTGGGTACCAAATGGCTTAAATAAGAACGCCTGGACCCCAATATATATATTAATAATTAACGGTATAAAATCTTACGTGTATTATGGCCTAAGTTACCGAAAAGACTGCGTGTATGTCTGTTCGAATGTGAGTGTGAATGGGAAAAAAGTGTGAGTGTTTAAAAAAAAAAAAATAAATAAATTAATAGCATTTGCGCATGTTTTTTTTTTTTGTTTAATTTTTTTTTAAGGAAATGCTAATAAATAAATACGCAAGTTTCCGCCCAAGGGGCGGTCTGCTACCGAAAGGACAAACAGGTGAAAGGTCCGTATTAGTAACCAAGGGCTTCTGAAGATTATCATTAAGTAACTTGGATGTGTGTGCTTTGTGATGAGGGCAGCAGGGAAGAAAGGGGTAACAAAAGCACCTGCAGCTCTCAGCCTTGACGGACACAACTGACCTAGATCAAGATATTAAACAATTTTATATACACTGCTGAATAAATGAATATTGAGTTAATATGAGCAAGGTGACCAAAAGAGAATTTTATTTAACTTTTTACTTCCTCTGCGAAGTTTTGAACAAAATATTGTAAGAGTCAAAAAATTTGATCTAGAGATTTTGATGATACTCTATGATACTTTTAGACTTTCCTGAGTCAAAAATTATTTTTTTTGGAATTATGCGTGTGTGAGAATAAAGAAGAAAAGAAGTACAGCTTCCAAGATCAGAACAACACGCTCATCTAAAACTCGGGGTAGGTGGCTCCGAATAATAAGAGTGTGAAAAGATAACTATGAAATATATACTTCTACAAAAAAATTATACATTTTCTTTAGAGTAAATACTTCAAACGAAAGTAGTACTTTAACTATTGTAATAAATTTTTTTTTAATTTTGAAATTACTAATTTTTTCCATTGCCCTTCTGCATGAAAGAGTCTTTTTCTTTTGGGTCTGACACAGAATGATAATTATCAATCAGCTATGATTTTTTGTTAATTTTATTTTATTCTCCCGAGGGGCAATAAATTATTTTTGTAATAAAAAAATTAGTATGAATTATATTTGGGTGTATGTATACATAAGTATTATTTTTCAAATAACCAACATGCCAAATTTTGTCCACGGATCAGAGTTTGCGGACTTCTATTAGGGCATGGACTTATGATCTTTTCATTTAAAAAAATGTTTTGAATTTATTCTATTCCGTTAACCATAAAATCCAAGCAAGTTTCTAAAAAATTAAATGCTATCAATATCTGAATATTTCTACCAAGTCTCAACATCATTATCTTACTGCACAAGAGTGGCGTTAAAAAACAACAACAAAGAGCCTCTAAAAATTTTAAAAATTCGAAAGGAAGACTTATTATGAAAAAATCTGGTGTGACTGGTCGCACAGCACACAACTTTCTCTTACCTTCGCTAATCGAAAGTTGTGTTCTGTGCTTGTCACACCAGATTTTTTTGTGTCGAGATAAATTTAGTATTCGTAAGTAATATTAAAATTCAAGAGGTAAAATTTATAAGCAATCTTTCCTATGAAGAACAAGAGTGAAGTGTGCTTCAAACAATTTTGAGAACAAAATGAAAATATTGAAGAGATGAAGTGGCTGTTATATTTAACAATAAGAGGATAAAGGAGCAAGCAGCCAGGTAGTTAGTCTCCACGAAATGAAACTCTCTGTTGAGGAAACAGTTTCGGTTTTAATGAAATATAACCATCATCAGTCCATTTTGAGAGTGTGAGCTCAAATGACAAAGCATTGAGTCATATTGCGGAGTTGTCAGTAGATGTATATTATACATAAATTATTTGTATAACAAAGCAATGCAATCAGCTTATACAAACTTGGCGCTTCGTATAAGCTGATTGCATTGCTTTGTATTTTATACAAATAATTTATGTATAATACACATCTACTGACAACTCCGCAATATGACTCAATGCTTTGTCATTTGAGCTCACACTCTCGATAAATGGACTGATGATGGTTATATTTCATTAAAACCGAAACTGTTTCCTCAACAGAGAGTTTCATTTCGTGGAGACTAACTACCTGGCTGCTTGCTCCTTTATCCTCTTATTGCAAAATGAAAATATACATTTTAAAGAACAACTAAAAAATAATTAATTTATGAATTTTAATCAAAATCGTTAGCGCGAATTTTGAGAAAATAGATAAAAACTGAAAAAGTACATCAGTAAAGTACTAGTACTCTTTGGCCGATTTTATTCAAAAGCTTAAAAATAAAAAAATTTCAACCTCCTAGCTCTCTGGTCGGCTGGGAGTGTTCCGGTTTTTAAGAGACGCCTCCACGAGCGCATGTTGTCGATTTTGTGAATATTTGGGATTTCTTTGTTTGCACCTAATCTCCACTGATGAAATTTTGTTTTGTTGTTTTATTTTATTTTTCTGATGTATGTATATTTTCTGTCTTTTGTTTTGATAATTAATTGGGCGGAGAGTTGAGTATGTAACATCAAATGTATTTTTTTTCCATGGCTCATAAGAGTACAAATTTACTCAGAGCCCAATAAAACATATTCTATTCTATTCTATTCTTTATTCTTGAGATATTTTGTTCATGGACACACAGACAGACCATGTCGCGAAAACCACTTTTTTGAATTCAGGGGACCTCAAAACCATCCATCAAAATCTCGATATCGAATTTTTTACACCAATCCAATACTTTCTCTCTATATATATTATTCACGAGTTGTTAAGACCGCCCCTGAAGAAAAAGCTTTAAATTCCCAATTAATATATGTTATTATCTCGTTTGATGGTTTATCTAAAAGCGTATTAAAAAATAAGTATAATAAAAATTTCGAATTCCGATAAACGATAGTCTATTAAGACAGGAAAAAAAATAAATTAATAATAAATTCTAAAAGGTGGATGAAAATTTGGAAAATTCTAATGAGCGGGCAATTTCGCAGCGAGCGTGTACAGGTGCGAGGGCAGCTGTCCTCGGGGTTGCAGCCGTCATCGGCCTCGCGAGGGGTGTCCCCGGACACCCTGCCCTGCGCCCTATCGCTAAACCACATGGCTCTTACCCTAGCCCTTCCTCTTTCCATGTATAACGGACCATATTGAGCATGTGGGCGCACATCGCCGTTGCTGTTTATTCGCCGTGTGTTTAGCACATACACGTGTCTTTTGTCTGAAACATACATATGCCTACTACCCCCCACTCCCAGACACCCAATCTCCCAGCCCAATAACACCATCAGTCCAATAAACGTTAAACATTCTCTAATTTTATTTTTACTTTTTTGAAATTTTTCTGACTTTTAATTTATTTAAATTATTACTTTTTTTAAAAAACAATATATTTCCCTAAAAAAAGTAAAATATTAGTATTTTCTGTTATTATTTAAATTTATATAATTAGTGTAAAAAAGTGAAAATTTGTAATATTAATATATGTATATAGAAGGAACCGGAGAATAAAACCAGCAGCTAGTGGACACCTCTCACATTAATTTAATTTGTAAATATTTCGACCGGCATCACGCCTGGTCATCATCAGTACAAAACAAATGATTTTTCGGAGGGCCCGTGTCAAACAATATGTTAAAAATATTTCCTTAGAAATTCAGAGAAGCGGGGGATTAATGTCAGCACGAGCGAACGTTTTTTTTTTTTTTTTTTGACGCTCGTGCTGACATTAGTCCCCATATATGATCCAGCAAAAGTCCTAATTGTAATTAATATATGTATTTAAATCCTAAAATTTAAACTCTAATACAAAAAATATGGTATGACTGATCACTTTTCGCCGATATATTAGAAATCAAGATATAAAATCTATAAACAGAGGAAATTTGACATGAATCCAATACTTTCTCTATATATTAACATGAGAAAGTAAAACTAAAAAAGTACATCAGTAGAGTACTAGTACTTTTTGGCCGATTTTGTTTAAAAGCTAATTTCCAAACTCCAGGGGGGGTGTCTAGCTTGTATATAAAATTTCAGCATCGTACCTCAATTTCTTCATGCTTAAAATTGAACGCGCACACCCACCCACCCAGACAGACAGTGTTGCCAAAACCACTTTGTTGAACTTACCCCACACAGCACGGAATATTGCAATCTTGCTCAATGTTGACAATATTGCGGCAACATTGATGCAATATTGCAGCTCAAACAGCAATATTGCTAGTTTGGAATATTGCCGCTGCAATGTTGCCAAGATTCGCAATGTTTCTGCAACATTGCTGCAATATTTTGTGCTGTTGGGGACATACAACATCGAATTTTTGACATAGCCTAATCCAATACTTTCTCTCTTTATATATACATATATAGGCAAGAGAAAGGAAAAAATAATAAATATTACTTATCTTAAACATAAAGTAAATATAAAAATAACTAATTTTTGAAGCACAGGGTCCCCGGCGCCACAAAGCCTAATGTGCTCGAGAATGGAGCCTTGAGCTTAGGCAACCAAAATGCTTAGGCGTCGGAATTGTTGTCTGAAAAGTAGCTTTACCCCTTCACACTGTTCAAGAACTACTACTGCTTTGATAAGTCCAAATTTTTTAAACTATTGTTATTTTCTAATAAGATATGAAATTTTACATCTTTAGACATCTTGTTATAAATATCTAATGAGATTCGTCTGTATCCCCCCGGGAATCGAACCTAGAATCTCCAGCCTTTCAGAGGCATCGGTGCGTACCCTTACGGCGGGGTAAGGTTGGAGTTCCTTGGTTCGGTTCCCGGAGGTCATGGGACGTTTGGCCCTGGCACCAAATAAATATACTCACACATTGCTAAATAAGAAATGGCCAAAAAATGACAATATTGTTTAAAATGTTAATTTTTCTATTAATAAAATAATTGCTATATGCTATACTATTTTTTACTTTCTCTTACCTATGTATATATGTAATATATATATAGAGAGAAAGTATTGGTTTCATGTCAAAAATTCGATGTCGAGATTTTGATGGATCTTCACGTTTTGAGGTCCCCTGAATCCAAAAAAGTGGTTTTCGCGACATGGTCTGTCTGTGGGTGGGTGGGTGGGTGGGTGTGTGTGTGTGTCTGTGTTCACTTTTAAGCATGAAGGAATTGAGCTATGAGGCTGAAATTTTATATATAAGTTAAACACCCCCGGGACCGGAAAAATAAGCTTTTAATCAAAATCGGCCAAAGAGTACTAGTACTTTACTGATGTACTTTTTCAGTTTTTTTCGATTTTCTCAAAATTCGCTCTAACGATTTTGATTAAAATTCAAAAATCAATTATTTTTTAGATGCTCTTTCAACTGTATATTCTCGTTTTGCCCTCAAAATTGTTTGAAGCACACTTTACTCTTGTGCTTCATAGGAAAGATAGGAGAAATAAATGGTTGCCATGGTAACAAAATATAAATATTTTCCCATACTTATAAATTTTACATCTGAATTCAAATATTCCCTACTGCCGGGAACTAAATGCGTGTCGACACGAAAATCTGGTGTGACAAGCACAGAACACAACTTTCGATTACCGAAGGTAAGAGAAAGTTGTGTGCTGTGCGCCAGTCACACCAGATTTTTTTAAATATAAACTTATCTCAAATTTGAATAGCAAATTTATTTTAGAGACATAAAACGGCAGCCGGAGAATTCTTATAATTAAAGTGGGGGGGGGGGGATACAAAATGTGCTAAGCATTTCCTTGTATTCGTCAGGCCCACCTGCGAACTAGACGTCTGCTAGAAAGAAACTTTATCTGATAGACGATTGCCAACACCGGTGGTTGTCATATTAACCTAGTTTACATCGATCAATTAAAACGATTCCCGTTTTGCAATTCATATTTTAGGGAAATTAAGATATGCTGGCAGTCAATTTTATTTTTTCTCGCTCTCTCTCTCTCTCTCTCTCTATTTTCATAAATTATTAATTATTCAACCAAATTGGCCATTTTTCTTTGCATCTGCCTTGACAAATAAATTCATGTCTTAAAAATATTCTGCCTATTTAAATATTTGTTCAAAGTTTTATTTCTGGATGTTTAAACCAGGGGTGCAGGCTTTGCTTCTGGGTCTGGATCGACCGGGTGGTTCTTTTATTGCTAGAAAAAGGGTGTAAGTGTGGGCCACCCCATTTATTCAAAGTCTTTGTCATCAATACCCTATAAAATGTATTAGCGATCATTCGATTAACCGATATTATTCACCCAATTAATAGACAATAATCAAATAGGAATTAAAAATTAAAATTTTTTTTTTGCTCAACCAAATTTATTAAAGTTTCGTTTTAAAATCGATCCGATGCTATGCAAACCAAAATGTATCATAATGCACCAATTGGGAAAGTTGAGTTAACTTATATGGTAAATAAATTTAAATTTTTTAAAAGACCATATTGTCTCAGATGTCAAAAATACTTTTAAGAATTTTTCTATCTCCAACAAATGTCGAAACTTTGCCAATAGTGATAATTAGGGTTTGGATTTAGCATTTTATCCATGTTTTTCCGCAATTTCGAATTCCTCTTTCTGTTTTCGGAATTCAGGACCAACTCAGAGAAGTTTTACTTTCTCTTACCTCTATATACGTTAATATATAGAGAGAAAAAGTATTGGATTCATATCAAAAATTCGATGTCGAGATTTTAACGTTTTGAGCTCCCCTGAATCCAAAAAAGTGGTTTTCGCGACATGATCTGTGTGTGTGTGTGTTTGTGTGTCTATGAACAAAATATCTCAAGAACGAAAAGAGCTAGGAAGTTGAAATTTTATATTCAAGTTAGGCACCCCCATGGGACGTGACACGAAGCTTTTGAACAAAATCGACCAAAGAGTACTAGTACTTTACTAATGCACTTTTTCAGTTTTTTTCGATTTTCTCAAAATTCGCTCCAACGATTTTGATTAAAATTCAAAAATCAATTATTTTTTCGATGCTCTTTAAATTGTATATTCTTATTTTGCCATTGAAATCTTTTGACGACCACTTTACCCTTGTACTCCATAGAAAAGAGTAATGGTTGCCATGGTAACAAAATATAAATATTTTAAATTTTACTTCTTGAAAATCGAATGAACCATACTGTCGGAAACTAAATATGTGTCGACACAAAAAATCTGGTGTGACAAGCACAGAACACAACTTTCGATTGCCGAAGATAAGAGAAAGTTAAGTTCTGCGCGATCAGTCACTCAAGATTTTTTAAAGTGAGATGCTGAAAAAATCGATTATAAATCAAATGGCTTACTATTTTAATTAATTATAATTAATAATTTATATTCAATTTTTTTTAAAGTGGGGTTGGAGCTGTACCCAAAATAATGCATCATTTGTCCTGAACAAGCTGGAGATCTGTTAATGAATGCACTAGTAGGTGGTGCTACCTAGCGGAGTAATCTCGAGTTAAATTTGGAATTTGATTAAAATAATAATTTTATTAATTCTAAATAGAAGTTGCTCTACTTAATAAAATTTATAAATTAATTTAAAATGGGAAAAACTTTAAAGTTTTGCCGTCAGTAACAAATCTAACTAGAGGAAAGGAAAATTGAAAAAAAAAAGCCTAAAAAAAAGAAAAGATAAAAATTTATTTTGCCTTTAATAGCAATGACTTTATTAGACTAGAACAGAGGTGGCGAACCTTTATGAATCAACGTATCATTTTTTCTAGAGAAATATTTAATGAGGGGATTGACGTCAGGGGCGGCTTTAGCGGGTAGGCAGGGTAGGCCTACTCAATAATAATGTCGATTTTGGCATAAGCTCCTACAGAGTTCAATTTTAATAGTTATTTAATTTATATCCACTGTTGTAGTTGAATGTGATTTGATATGTCAACGCAACTTTGTCGTTTTTATTTCACAAAACAATAACTTTATAGGAAAGAACTGGAGAATAAAAACCAGCAATTGATGGACCCTCTCACATCATCTTTAATTGGCAAATATTTCGACTGGCATTACGCCTAGCGAAGTTCGCTTGCACTTGCGTCTGACCCCTGCTTCTCCGAGAAATTTTAAAATAATCCTCAACCATTGTTTGACACGGGCCCTCCACCAAATCATTTGTTTGCACTGATGATGACTAGGCGTAATGCCAGTCGAAATATTTGCCAATTAAAGATGATGTGAGAGGGTCCATCAATTGCTGGTTTTTATTCTCCAGTTCTTTCCTATACATCTTATCCAGCGAAAATCTTCCAATTGCAACAATAACTTTAATTAAAAATGTTGACACCCCCGGAAAGTTGCCTACCCAATATCTTCATCCTAGAACCGGCCCTGATTGACGTGCCATCAAATAATCTCTTCTTAATACTTCAAAGCGAATTTTGTTATTTTGAACTAAAATGCAAACTGTTTTGATCAATGATGTGCCCAAAATATTGTGTCGAGTGCCAATGGTTAGTCATCACTGGACTAGGGGATTTATTCCGACATATATTTTTTTGAAATAGCAATTTCTTTATATTTTTTATATACAAGTTAAGAGTTTGTAAAAATATAAGCAAAAGTAAAAAAAGACTTTTAAATAATATGAAATTCAGTCTTAAAAAAAAAAAAAAAAAAAAATTAATAATGATTATCATGAATGACCCCCTAATTTTCCAATAACGACATTAAATGGATAAATAAACACCCTATCAGAATCATGAGCTATCAGGGGGGAGGTGGGGGCACATATGTGCGGGTGTGCAGATGTTTATAGTACTCATTGGATGTGTGTGCGTGTTCGTGTTCGATGTGGCCCGGTGTGTCGCAGGCATCTGCACTTTTAGATGATGAGGGGACAGACAGACACAAGAGCCTTCTGGCCCCGAAGACTTGGAAAAACGGAAGGAAAAGAAGGGAAGTAAGGAAGGAAGTGGCCGAGAACGCCAGCCTGGAAGCGCGATATTTATATATATTTAGTGATGATGAAGGGGAGGCACATGGTGACCGGGTGTCAAAAGGTGCAGCCGGCCGGCCGCCTAACCGAAATT
>JAKCPI010031581.1:0-13540 GCA_023213315.1 Euborellia annulipes
ATCAGCTCTTGACCTATGGTTCAGAGGTAGAACATTAAAAAGTTTGAGGGCTACACTCATCCTGACCAGGCGTGCCTGAATTGGATACCAATTCAATTGAAATAAATAGGAGAGGGCCTATGAAAGTGCTATGGGTAATGCCTCACAGTTGACAAAAAGGTCTTGAATAAATAAAAAAAAAATTTTTTTTAATATAACTAAAAAAGAAATGATTTCTTGAAGAAGGGCGAGAGGTTAATATATTCTAAATTTCATTGATTTCCATATTGTTTGCCGGAAGCAAGGTGGGTGTGTTACATCCACGTGTTCTTCGGCGGATGACTTACCGAGCGTGATTCCTCGACACGGACCACGTGCACGTCCTTGCCTGTCTGGTCTACTTGCTTTCTAACCTAAATCAAAGTAGATAACGCCCTCCGGATGGGGCTGTTGGATCAATCCTCAACAGGACCCTCACTCCATCTCTACCCAAACATAATACTTTTATTTTCGTTTCATTTTTTTCAATTTCAAGACTTACTTACGAATTGAACAACAGTAAGAAGTTATTGGAACATATTACAATTATATTAACTGGGACATTTAGAGATTTTAATTAATGAACTTGTAATTGTAATTGTACTTTTTTTTATTATTACTGTATTAATATCTATATCTCAGCAAATTTTCTCAAACCAACAAAAATTAAAGATTTGTTTTATCTATTATATATAGAATGGATCAAATTTTTTTTTGCTGATATCAAATTGAAAGAGAATTTATTTACTTTGATTCTTTGAAGCTCTCCATTCACTTCACATACTTCAGAAGAATACAACAGGTTAAAAATGTATATAAACAACCCTTTAAATTTGATTTTGAGAACAAGGGAATGGACACGAATTTTAGAAACTAAACAGTCTAAATTTGTGCCTTTTTTGTTACTTTTATTTCCCCAAAAATGATTAATAAAAATTAAAGAACACTTTTTAAAATATACCATAATAGTGCTTCATTAAGAATTTAAATTTTTTCTAGTTAAATAATCTCTTGTAATTCACAAAAATGTTTTTAAAATTTTCCTAATGATAACCCCAATGAGTTACAATGATGTCGATGAGAGAAGTAGCTGACCAATGATTAGATTGATACGTAATTTTAATGTTTTTCCTCTGTTTTAAGGAACAAGAGGTTGATATAAAACCAACATGCTTGAAAAAGAGCCAGACTTTTCTCATTTAAAAAATATTTAACAAACGCAACAAATCCAAAATCCTCTTCTCTTTTTATTATATTTCTAATATTTTTTTTTTTTAATATATAATAATAATTCTTGCGAAAAATTATACATTTAATGCATCCATGGGTCAAATGAATGGAAACCACTGAATCCTAAAAGAAAACAATTGAAAAAAAAAACAAGCAAGAATAACTGACGAAACCTCAGAGGTCGAAACGGTCGGGTGACCCACCCTAATAATCACGACGGATGTCCCGGAGACCGGATATGCACCCGTGCCATTTGTCTTCCTCAGGATTTAACGTCATTTGACTAGCCAAGCGAACGATTGATGTCAAATGAAGTCCATTTTAACGCCCTTCAATGACTTTTATTGAGTTACTGATGAAAATCATCTCCAATTAATCCACAATAAGAAACTTTATACTTAAAAATTTGATGGAAATATAATTCTTCTTATTGTTTGTAGATGGCCGTAAGGATGATCAATTTTATTATTAAGGACATCGGCCAAAAATAACTACTTTTGCGTATTTTCTGTTTTATTTGTAGATATTTCGATTCCAATGGCATAGAATCATCCTCAGTACAATCAATTTGATTTGCAAAACATCTGTTGATTGTACTGAGGATGATTCTATGTCATTGGAATCGAAATATCTACAAATAAAACAGATAATACGCAAAAGTATTTATTTTTGGCCTATGTCCTTATAATAAAATTGATAATTCTTCTTAGCCTCAGAGACGATTCTATTGCTCATGGGATAGATGCCAAAAATGTTTAAAAGGAAATATTTTATAAGGCATCGGGTCTTTTTTTTAGTTTACTATATTTTTATTGCAACTACTGTCTATCCTCAGTGAGTATATTTAAATAATTGAGAACTTCAATTGTTAGGTAATTCAATATATTACATTAAAAAAATTTGAAGGAGGTATATAGTTGAGTGTTGATAATAGAATAGAGAAGAATAAATGAGCAAGCAGCTAGTTATATTTCAATTTATTAATACGCCGACGTATGGCAGACCACCTCCAGGGCCAGGTTAATGTCTGAAAATACATATAACTCCTCGCCAGTATTGAGTATTCACAATTATACGTAAACTAATCATGATCATGCCTCAAATTTTAATTATTATCATACCATGGACAGAGAGTGAGTGATGATTAGTTTACGTATAATTGTGAATGCCCAATATAACTTGGCGAGGATTGTATGTATTTTCAGACATTAACCTGGCCCTGAAGATGGTCCCATACGTGACCGAAACGTCGGCCCTGGTTTGTTAATAAATTGAAATATAACTAGCCGCTTGCTCATTTATTCTTCCTATTCTATTAAAAAAATTACGTTTTCAATTATTTAATAGGCTATATTAATTGAAACAACACTGTTACCCCTTTTTCATCGGCAAACCGTTTGCTTATTCTGTTCTAAGAGCCTATCACCTCCAACAATTTTGATTAAAATTCAAAAATCAATTATTTTTTAGATGCTCTTTGAAATGTACAGTATATTCTCATTTTGCCATTGAAATCTTCTGAAGACCACTTTACTCTTGTACTTCATATAAAAGAGGAGAAATGGTTGCCATGATAATAGAATATATAAATATTTTTCCATACTTATAAATTTTACATCTACCTTCTATACCGAACATCGCGGGTTCGGACCCCAGGCAGTCCGATGATTTTATTTAAGCCATTTGGATTCCAAATGGTTTAAATAGAAATGCCTGGACCCCCAATAGATATATTAATAATTAACGATTACCGTCAAAGTCTTAAATGGCCTAAGTTGCTGAAAAGACTGTGTGAATGTGTTTGTGAGTGTGAGTGTGAACGAGAAAAAGTGTGAGTGTTTAAAAAAAAAAAAAATTACATCTTGAAATTCGAATGTACCTTACTGTCGGAAACTATCTCGATATATATATATATATATATATATCGATACAAAAAATCTGTTGTGACAAGCACAGAACATAACTTTCAATTATCGAAGGTAAGAGAAAGTTGTGTGCTGTGCGACCAGTCACACCAGATTTTTTTGTCCTAATTAACCATATTTATCAATACTTGAGAGACTATTTAAATTTTAAAATCCATTTGTCTCTAATATCCATCATTCTAATAATAAAAAATTTTGTTTAGTTTTTTTTTTTATGCATAAGATTCTTGAAAGTGTAATTAAATAAATCAAAATATAATAATCATCATGAAAAATGTCGGTAATAGCACAAGGCGTGGCGCAGGTGGAGTCAGCAATCCAAAAAATGAATGGAAATTTAAATCTTGATCGAGAAGTAATTGCCGAGTGCCGTCAAGAAGCAAGCAAGCAAGAAGTAGAAGGAAGTATGCAAGGGTGCGCGACGCCGACGCCGGAAGGAACAGCTAATTAAAACCTTACAACCCTCCACTCCTTGATCATTATTATCCCTTGCTTTCGTTTCTTCTTTTCTTTTTCTTCAATTCACCTGCTTTACGCATTTTTAAATAGTAACCGACATATGGTTTTCTTTTTTGATCATTCAAAGATATTTTTGATGGTTTTATTATACACATAGAATCATTTAAGTTTATGCAAATTTTATTTTTTTTAAACTTATTATTTTTTATATCATTATACCTAACCTATATTTTTTAACGTTCACTTTTTATTTGATATTGTGTTAGTTATTTATTTTTTTTAACACTCGGATGATGGAGTCAACCAAGAAAACAATAAAGAATTTCTTTTTTAAGTAGTTATAAAAAAATATATTTTTAAAGTATTCGGCATCTTAGGCCATTTAAACGATAATTAAAAAGTTCATCGGACTACCTGGGGGTCTGAACCCACTCCCCTTGCCAGCGAAAAATTTAATGTAAAGCATCCTAAGCCACTGAGATATGACATAATTTTTTCTTTTAAAGGTATATAAATGAAATAATATGAAGACCGTCAAATCACTAAATTTTTCGTTATCTAGTTTCCGACAGTACGATACATTCGATTTTCAAGATGTAAAATTTATAAGTATGGGAAAATATTTATATTTTGTTACCATGGCAACTATTTCTCGTATCTTTTCTAAGGAGTACAAGAGTAAAGTGGTCTTCAGAAGATTTCAATGTCAAAATGAGAATATACATTTTAAAGGGCACGTAAAAAATAATTGATTTTTGAATTTTAATCAAAATCGTTGAGGCTAATTTTGAGAAAATCGAAAAAAAACTGAAAAAGTACATCAGTAAAGTATTAGTATTCTTTGCCTGATTTTGTTTAAAAGCTTATTTTCACGGTCCAGGAGGATAGAAAACTTAAATATAAAATTTCAACCTCTTAGCTCAATTCCTTCATTCTTAAAATTGAACACACACCTACAGCCGCGAAAACCACTTTTTTGGACTCAGGGGACCTCAAAACGTACGTGTATATCTATCAAAATCTCGACATCGAATTTTTGACATTAATCCATTACTTTCTCTCTCTATATATGAACATATATAGAGGCAAGAGAAAGTAAAAAACATTAAAATGTAAGATAGGAAATTGATCAAGGAATCTTCTATCTTGGCCTTATCCCTATGTGGGGTCGGCAAAATTAATTTATAAAGAAATATGAGATTGAGAAAAAAAAGCAAGTTGACCCGTCTCCCGGCCTGACGCTTGTGGAATATAAAAAAGTAAAAAGGCAGACCTAAAGGAAGGGAAGAAATGCCAGCCTTAGCTCGAGTAACTCGTGGACACCATCCACATACTCACTAGAAATGAGTCCCTGGGTGAAGAAATTGATTAAAGAATATTCTTCCATAATTAATTCTACAAATTTTACTTGTTATTTAATTGTATTAAAGAAAAAAAAATTTGACGACCTATCTTAGTTTACAAACTACATATTTTGACAATAGGATTATTTTATAGTCATCTTACTTTCTTAGTGACCCAAAAAAGATTTTTAAAATAAACTTATGGGTCATGTAGCTAATAAATCTTTATCAACCTCACTAGCATAAATAATTATAATTTTTTCAGCGACACAATAATAAAGATTCATTTACTCATCATATGAACAAAAGAGGAGACTCGTGGCTAATCGGATAAGCTGCGGATTACGAATTTAGAGTTGCTACCTAACTCGGGTTCAAATCCCACTTGCCGTGGAAATTTTCAAACATTGCCAATGTCTCCTCCGTCTCTCTGTAATTGGAGTTTGTCTCTGTTGAGAGATGTGGAAATAAAAAAAAAAATTCTTATCCTGGTTATTTTCTCTATTATGTATTTTTTGTACATCCTAAAACTAATGATTATTTATTTAGGTTTACGAATAACGAACATGTATTCTTAGATAGCATATAATTGTATTGTCCGGTTTATTTCTTTATCTAGTTTGACCAGAGGTTCTTGAATGTCACAGAAATTCAATCCCCACACCTTAATGACCAATTGAGAAGAGATGATATTCTTTAACCGGAACCACTTAAAATTAAACAAACTATTTATTATTTTCATTATTTAAAAAAAAAAAAGAGCCTAGTTCTTTTGTTCATTGAGGCGTTGAGAATGATTTTACCCACAATATTTGACAAACAGACGAAGAAAAAAAGAAGGGGACCAAACATTTGAATCTAGAAGTATCTAAACCCATGCAGCCGGCAGGAAGCTTCATTGTAAGGTGGTGGTCAATTGGGCCTTAAATGGTCAGTTTCTCCCAGACTGGTCAGGTATTCGTCATTTAAGAACCCCACCTCGTAACACCCGTTGCTACAATGCTGTTTTTCTCAATGCTGGGCTCTATTAATTTGCTCTGAACAGGACGGACACACGTGAAGAGTCTTATTGGCGTTCAAATGGCTGACCCTCTTCACGCCCAAGAGGATTCCCCCACCCACAGGAAACACTTTTAACAAGCCGCTGTCCTTATAAAGTAGCTAGGACATTTCATACTCCCGAGGGAGGTCCATTTCTTAACGCTTCAACCCTTTTATGAATTCGTCAAATGGCCCATCCAGGAACATTTGTTTGTTTGTTCAAGGAATCAGTCACCTTCATGTCAAAGTTGGAAATCGATTTGAAAACCTTTTAAAAGGACAATATATATTTCCATTGAAATATAAAATAAAATTTAATTTTAAAGAATATACTATACACTCATTTTTAGGCTTATTTGAAAAAGGGAAACCAAGATGGATAGATATTGTAAAAAGATGAGGTTTAAGGGCTCTTTTACTAATAAAATAAATTTTAGGTATTTTTATTAATATTGTTTCTTCTCAAATTTGATTCCATAATACTCACTTTTACATTTTTATTTATTTATTTTAATTTTTCCTCTCATTTTTTTCACTTAAAAAAAAAATATTCCTCCCGAGAGATAATCGTTATTTATTGGCCCCTCCCTCTAACCGCCCGCCTTCTTCCCAGACAATCCAAGAGGCTCATGGTTCATTAGTTGCAAGTGCTTGCACCAATAACGCACTTTTGATGATTTATTGGTTCGGTAATCTTTTCTTTCGTCATGGTTTGAGGTTCGTTTGCTTCATAAAAACCAAGAAAAAATGGTTTAAACTGGAGAGAAAAAAAAAATCTGGTGTGACTGGCGCACAGCACACAACTTTCTCTTACCTTCGGTAATCGAAAGTTGTGTACTGTGCTTGTCTCACCAGATTTTTTGTGTCGACATGTATTTAGTTTCCGACAGTTCGGTACATTCGATTTTCAAGATGTAAAATTTATAAGTATGGCAAAATATTTATATTTTGTTACCATAGCAACCATAGGAGAAATTCCTATCTTTCCTATGAAGAACAAGAGTAAAGTGGTCTTCAGAAGATTTCAATCACAAAATGAGAATATACATTTTATAGAGAATCTAAAAAATAATTGATTTTTGAATTTTAAAAAAAATCGTTGGAGCAAATTTTGAGAAAATCGAAAAAAACTGAAAAAGTGCATCAGTAAAGTACTAGTACTCTTTGGCTCGATTTTGTTCAAAAAGCTTCGTGTCACGTCCCATGGGGGTGCCTAACTTAAATATAAAATTTCAACTTCCTAGCTCTTTTTGTTCTTGAGATATTTTGTTCACAGACACACAGACACACACACACAGACAGACAGACAGACCATGTCGCGAAAACCACTTTTTTGGATTCAGGGGACCTCAAAACGTGAAGATCCATCAAAATCTCGACATCGAATTTTTGACATGAATCCAATACTTTCTCTCTCTATATATTAACATATATATAGAGGTACGAGAAAGTAAAAAAATGAAAAGCCAATTTAATTTTATTTTGCATTAAATTAGACATAACATAATTTTGACCACAAAAATGACAAGCTTGTCAAAACAAATATTTATAAATTAATCAAAATATACAATTACAAAGATTTATTATAAACTAGCTACACGGCTCATCTTTTGTCTATAAAAGTTTTCTTTTATTTTCAACAAAACAAAAATCTGATTATTTTTTAATATTAATATATTTTTTTTTATTCAAAACATTTTTTTTTATAATAGTAAATCATTATAAATCTCTCCAACAAAAACAATCTTAAATTTTTTGACCTACTTTTTGATTAACTCTCCTGCCTAATAGATCTATTGTATTTTATTTTCAAAGTGTATAACCTATATATCTTTTCAATGATTTCCCCTCCGGACTGGACGTTGATCTTGACTAGATAAATAGCCTGGTATCCTGCTCCCATTGTGGCTAGAGAGAGACCAAGCCCTTTGTTGATGAGCCGCCCTTGATATTCACTCTTTACACTATATATTAATCAAGCGTGGCGCCCCCCATTTCTGATTTAGCCCCGGTCAAACACTCTATTGTCCATCTCTAATTAGAAATCTTCAACCTGTCATGAAACTGATTTGGGTCAATAAAATTCTCAACCTTCTGAGAAATGCTGGAGTTAAATTTTTTATTACTTTCTCTTACCTATATATGGCTATTTCTCGAAAAAAAAAAAATCGAAAATGGCTTTACTGAATTGATCGATTTTTTAAAGAACTTATTATCGATTTTTTTGCATAAGTCATAGTTTATGTCTTGTTTGATTAAAATATTATAGTGGTCCCCAACTTTTTTTGAGTTTGGCTAAAAAAAAATTCGAAAATGAGGGAATTACAGATCCGTGATGGAATGATTTTTAATATGCTTCTACAACAATTGAAAACTCTGAAATGCACCAACTATATTTTTTATTGCAAAACTATAATAATTAAATCCAAAACGTAACATTTTAATTGTTACAAAACAAAACATTGATTTAATTTATATTAATTAAAAATTACTTTCCTGTCAAGAGTATGACTTTTTCTTTAGACCAGTCACACCAGATTTTTTATAATTACAATAATCATAGTTATTTAAAAATGAAGATAAATTTATTTCTATTGGATTGGCTATCAATCCAATTGAAATAAATAGAGACGGGGTTCTAAATGGCCTTCGGTGCCAAAAAAAGACCTTAAATAAAATTAAAAAAAAAAAAAAAAAAAAACAACTTTTAATTAATATTTGATTATTTATGGAAGATATTCAAAATCAATTTTTCCCATAATCTATTAAAATTAAAGTTTTACAAGAAAAAATTTTATGATAAAGTGGCTGGATGTTGCTTTAATTATTTACGAATTTCTTTAAACCTATAGACAATTTACTCTTTAATTTTTGTTAGAGATTTTTATTATCATATAATTATGCTCTTCGTTTTGGTTAATAAACTTGACTTAAATCTTGATTTAGAGTAGAGTTATAAAAATTGCACCATCTGATAAAGTGTAAGAGGAATCCAGGCCGATGCGTTTGAGTGAACAGGTAAGACTGGTGGCCTAGACAAAAGGGGCTTCATTCACGCTAACCAAATTGGATACAAATTTATTTTATGAATCGGCTTGTTTGCTTGGTTTTTTTTTTTTCTTAATTGATTTTAAACAAATGAGTGTATTTTTTTTTCTTAAAAGTAGACTCCCGAAATAACCAACCTCTAATAGCTTTTTCGATTAATAGTTCCAGAGTTTTATCAATAAATTAACTCTTTAGGCATCATATCCTTTTTTTTTCAAAGGGTATTCAAAAAAAAAAACAAACTTTTTTTTTGCAATTTCATTCTTTAAATAAAAAAACCTGGCATTTTTGTAGTGACTTCTTGACAAACAATCTATCTTAAATAATCGGTAAGCTTATATCATTGACAAAAGGGCATTCGAAGTCCACGGAATGTCCAAAGACGCACGCATTTTTTTTATTTTCGCGTTCGCTTTTTATTTTTATTTTTTTTTTCATTTCTTCTCCCCGGCATCCATAGAACGGGTGATGTCTTTATATCCTGAGATGGGATTAGCCTTTGACAACGCATCCTCGGTTATTGTGCAAACCCCCCGGGGAGAATGAGAAGGAAGCAACCCAGGATATTATTGTCACCTGTGTATGTGTGTGCAGTGGGTAGCTCAGTACCAGCTGTTCCCCCCAACAGCTGTCCGGCAAAAAGCCCTTTCCCCGTTCTCGTTCTAGTATTGGCGTCATTCGAATTCGACCAACCGTAATTTTAGGTAATACGGGAAAAAATCGGGACGGTATGTTAGTTGTTTTCTTTTTGCCTTCGAGGCATCATCTGCTTCTGAAGAAGTCTCTCTTCTTGGAGGTGCCGGGCGCCTTCTTTTTATAAAACCCCTCTGGCAGACGGACATCCAGATAAGACTCAACACGCCCCCCGAGAGAGCCAATGAATGAATGAATGAGTAAAAGAAAAATGAATTGAATGAATGAATTTCTGCAAAATAATTGGCGAAAAACCAAACCAACATTCAAAAAAACGAAAAATGTTTTCAAATATTTAGCTTAAATTTGACAAGCGTAACAAATATAAAAGGGAAAAACATTCGTTTTTTTTTTTTTTTTTTTTTTTTTTTTCAAAAAATAAAAACTATTCATCCCTCATAGATTTGTTTTAGATAAATATTCTAGTCTCTTTCATAAAAATTTGTTTAAAAAATTAAGAAAACCGACAGCCAAATAAAAAAAATTCAAAAAAGTATTTTTTATCTCCTTCTTCTGTCCTCGCCTTATTCCCGCGATGCGAAGTTGGTGGACCTCTCTTTTCCCCTCCGACCCTATCATGTGTTTTTTGCGATCGGAAGAAATAGGACAGGCCGGCCCATCGCACGGTTGAAAAGAGGAAGAAGAGACAGACATAGTATAAATAACTGAAGGACTGCCTGACGGGGGCTGCCAGCTCGGGCAGCTCGTAGTCGCCATCCGTGATACCCACAAGATGTGAGCCCCTGACCCTCGGCAACTCAGGCCATATAAGACTTTAATGATTCTCATATTTATATTAATATAATATACAGTATATATATTGGAGGTCAGCCATATTTATTTAAGCCATTTGGTATCCAAATGGGCATATTTATTTAAGCCATTTGGTATCCAAATGGGCATATTTATTTAAGCCATTTGGTATCCAAATGGGCTTAAATAAATTCTACAGACTGCCTGGGATCCGAAACCGCGACCCTTGGTATAGAATGTCAGCACGCTAACCCCGAAACCAAGGCCCGAGGGCTCCTGTGAGGTGAATGATTTTGATTTATTGCTGATTTATTGTTGCTTAGAGTGGTCCGACAATTGCAGTTTTTTTTACCAATTAGACAGTATTAGTAACACTAACAAAAAACCTGTAGAAGGTATAAGAAGTCTACATGTATTATAAATAATTTTATCAACTTTTTTCCTAGTTCTTGCGAAACTTTATTCCATCTATCCTTAAAATAAAAGGATTTTTTTTTTTTTTTTTTTTTAAATACAAATACCTAACTTTTTGTTTATTTAAAAAATTCCCGATTTAGCTAGAGAAGCAGACGGGCTTAACATGCATGGTGATGTAACCCCCATGTGTCTTAAACCGGAACTGAACCTTGGACCGTAATCTGGCTTCCGTTGCGCGGAACCTGTGCTGCAAGCCTTCATCATCGTCAATCTGTTTACAACCGTTTTTCAATGGATTAGGGTGGGTTTGGTGCTCAAGGGGTTGTGCGATGAGAAAAGCCCCCGTTGTTCGGAACCCTTTCCCCCCCCTGATAGCGGTATCCAACCCGAGTTTAGCACCCTCTTGACTTCTCGGCTTCCTTTTCGATGATAAACACCGTGCACACACGCACACACACTCACACAAACTAGCACCTCCTCAAGCCGGCCCTCTGTCCTCTGATCTTTGTTGACAAATTGCTATTATAAGAGAAAGAAAACAAAGTGCCATCTTTCAGGTCTAAATCAAGCCTCTTGTTAATATATCAATTATTTGAAATTAGGCAGCAGCCAGGCAACATCCATTTTTTTTGACCTAAATATTTACAAGTATCAAAATCTTCAAAGAATTTTATCGAAAGATTTTTTTTTTCTAAAATCAAAGTAAGATAAATCTTCTTTTTTATTTTATTATTAAAATGTCTGAAAATTCCTCGAAACCAGCCGAAACAATTAATTATTCACTTCTATTAATTAAATTAGATTTTTTTTTTTAAATTTCCATAAACAAGAATCCTCTCTCTGTCAAAATATTTATGATTAATATAGATAATGTTAAAAGAAATTGAACATTTATTTTTTTGCTTGAGCATCTTCTGGTGGTTACTGTGAAGTAACCTCAAGAAATTTACATTAGAAGATAGGCCTGAGGAAATAACGTGATTTATAAAAACATTCCAAAGTAGAAAATATTAAATTCCAGTCCTAACTGGGGCCATTGTTATCCTTACTGAAAATTACTTTGTTTTCTGATACCATTTCATTAATAAAGACAATTTAAATTATTTATTATTTGAATATTTTGATTATCTATTATTCACTCACACTAAAATATACAATACAACCTGTCATCTTCTTCAAATTACATTATATTTCCACTATAACATATTTTTATGAAAGCGGAAACCATCTGTGAAATAAACTCTTTTTCGTAGTTGAGCGCCGTAAATTCGTAAACTCTTTTTCTTTCATAAATTGATGATGACTAATAAAAGAAAAAATCTAGTGTGACTGGTCGCATCAGATTTTTTGTGTCGGACATATATTTAGTTTTCGATAGTAAGATACATTTGAATTTCAAGATGTAAAATGTATAAGTATGGAAAAATATTTATATTTTGTTATGGCAACCATTTCTCCTCTTTTCTATGAAGTACAAGAGTAAAGTGGTCTTCAGAAGATTTCAATGGCAAAATGAGAATATACATTTTAAAGAGCATCTAAAAAATAATTGATTTTTGAATTTCAATCAAAATTATTGGAGCGAATTTTGAGAAAATCGAAAAAAAAAATGAAAAAGTAAAAGTACAAGTACTCTTTGGTCGATTTTGTTCAAAAGATTCGTGTCACGTCCCATGGGGGGGGGGGGGTACCTAACTTAAATATAAAATTTCAACTTCCTAGCTCTTTTCGTTCTTGAGATATTTTGTGCACAGACAGAAACGAAATCACGAAAACAGCTTTTTTGGATTCAGGGGACCTCAATACGTGTATATCCATCAAAATCTCGACATCGAATTTTTGACATGAATCCTCTTTATATATTAACATATATAGAGGTAAGAGAAAGTAAAAATACATTTAATTATCACCGGAAGCTCGCGATTAGAAATTGAAGAACACTCCCTTAATAGCAAGCTGTGTTAAACACTTTTCAACCCCTTCGAAATATTGCATAAATTATTACAAAATATTTATTTTATTTATTTAATCGGTGCTACCAGCAAATATTTAATCCAAGAAATATATTTTGAGAGGTGCAACAAACTATTGACTTCTTTTTTTTTTAATTTAAGGTTTTTTCGTCATCAGAGGCCCCCCCCATCCCTATTTATTTCAATTGGCTGCTAGCCAATTCAACTGGTGGAATAAATTTCTGTCGCATGAGACGGGATCTAATCCCGAACTCCTAGTACAATAGGCAATAACTTATGTCTGGGCAAGGAGCTCTAAGGCTTCAAAATCCATAATAATTCTCTCATGAAAATATTTGAATCAATAAAAAGAGGAAGTGAGATATTTTAAGAAAATTATAGTGATTATTATTTTCTGTACCTTTCTTTTAGAGAAGGGGTTACTGGTTCGTTATATAAATTATAAATGTCTATTATATTAGAAAAGTGTCGGAGAACATCATATGCCAAATAAAACCTTTAAAAAAAAAAAATATTTTTTACCCTTTTTCTCTACAATAATAGTGTTTAAATGTGAATTATGAATTTTTTAGATCCATATATTTCTTTATTCATTTTTAAACTTTCAAAAAATCACTCATTCCCAGAATCCTTTTCCTTT